>CM076576.1:69280449-69380635 GCA_034641835.2 Pinus albicaulis
CTTAGCAGTTGCCTAGGGGGGTTTCATTTTTGCGGGGAGATTATTATACAAATTATTGAATATTTTTATGAATTCTGTTATGTCCTCGATATGCCTCTTTTTTAGAGCATTGAATTCAGTGAGAACATAGCGATGATCCCTTTTTTCTCCCCATTTCAACGTGAAGAAATTATCCATCTCCTCCCAGGCGTGAACCATGTTGTCGACTAGAGATTTGAACCATTTTCGAGCTTCCCCATCTTAGGATTGGACAAAAAGCATTAATACCACATCGAGGTGTTCCACATTCAAATTCTCAAAAAAGGCGCGGGAGTTTTCAATGTGTCTCTGTGCTGGAGTGCTATCTTCCCCTATGAACCGAGGCAAGAGTTTGAGATAGTCCTGTGGCATTTCATTTAAAAGCCGAGGAAGAGCTAATGGAGCATACTTATTTAGGAGGAACCCAGGTACATCCATCGAGGGAGGTGGTGGTAAATTGTGGAGGTGAGATTGTTGATGAAAGTGGTGAGGGATAACGGGTATCTGATGAGTGGAGGGATTGAAGTTGACTTGTAAGCAGCTTTGGAGTGTTGCAACTTATTTTGCTTCCTCAACCTCAGGGGTAGGATGAAAGGGAGGTAGGGAGGTGTCAGCTGACTGTGCTTTCTCCTTTATAAATGGGTTGGATAGAGTAGAGGCTTCTGGGGGATATTCGAGTGCACGAGCTATGGAACTCTGACCATAGATATTAGCTTACTGAGATGAAGTGGGTGAAACTTCCAGAGAAAAATAGGGTAATTCAGTCTGGCTTTCTTTCTTTTCCTTCCAGATCCTCCTAAATTTGATTTTTTCGAGATCAGATACGGAAGGGATTTTCAATTGCGAGGTATCTGATCGAGTATGAGTCCTTGTATAAGCCAGGATTATAACTGATTTAAACTTGATTGTAGTGGAGTCACCAAGGTGAGGGTTGTGAAAATCTCAACCCTTTGTTCTTGCCTAATTGAATGGTGAAGCTAATGTTGTATCCGAGGGAAATTATTCTTCTAATTCGTTCCCTGATAATGATGCCAAAAATATGTTGTCACTCCTAGAGACAACCTTGAGTTGTGAAAGACCAGTGCTTAGGAAATCTTAAAAATCAGAAGCATTTAAGGTAGATTATGCTTGAGAGCATCTTATGAAGGTATCTTTGTAGGATGGATGTAACTAAGGTTCAAGATGATTGTGGGAACAGTGGTACTAAACACCAATGTATATTGAACTGTACTCTAAATGGGCTTGAGGCTGCTTAGGTCTGGGTTGATGTGAATGGGATAGGTTTAAAACCAATGAACAAAATTAGGAATAAAAGGAAGCGAAAACTCAGGAAAAAAGAGAGAGGAGATTTGAAAATGGCAGATTTATGTGGCAATAAGAAAATGTACTTCTCGAACTCAGGAAGAAAGGTGGCCGATATAATATTTATGGAGAGGTCATCCCATGGAGAGGAATATTAATATTATTTGTATGATTAACATTTGAGTGTCATCTTCCCTCGGTGAGGAGATATACATATTCATCTATTAAACATAAATAACCATCACTTCTCGCATGAGACAATTGAAGAGTTATTTAACAAAATAGCAAGGAACTTAAACAAACATAAGACGAACACATACATACTGTTCACTAATCCAATTGGAATCCATTTGCAAACAAAGTTGTCGTTATATTAACTTTCAAAACAGCTCACCAAGATATGGATTCAGAGCTCAAGACAGTAATTACAAAAGCTATATAGTGGGGATCCAAAACTTCCACAAAAACCAAAACCCTTCTATACTTTCAGAGTTACATATTTATAGCCCTCCTATCTCAGGTTCGTAGCTAGATATTTCTTACACATATATTCTTTCTTGATTATTTAGTACACATATAAAAATAAAAAATGATATAGTCTAGCTATAGCATGCTAAGAGAAATTCTCTTCGTAAAAGAACATAACAAGAACATAACAGTAATTAAAATAGTGACGAGGGTGAAATGATGATTTCACCAAATTAGACATCATAACATAACATAAAAGATAAAGTAAATAAAATTTTGCATGGGTGTGATCCTGATATCTTCAACGGTTGTGCCAAGGAGTGGAAGAAGGCCCCGAGCCGCATGGACGCATAGGAGTAGAGGAGGATTAAGAGTGGCGAGATAGTAAGGAGGAACTTCAAAGCTATAAACCTTGATCTCAGTGTGATCTTTGAATAAATACCAATCCCGACACATTTATCTCACTAAACTGGAGCAACTCCTTATGCTCAGGAAAAATCCTGGACGGGGGGCTATCATGTATGATATCATAGGCCCTGTACATGAAATCTGTGATGAATTTAGTGTACCCCCTTCCCTCAGGGTGTTGGCATACTGAGTGGGTCCATTCGAAAATGGATTTTGGCTCAACATTTCTCACGGAGAACTTGTCTAGGCCTAAGCCATCGAACTTGTTTTCGTGCTTGAACAGGAATAAGTAGAACACTAAAGAACAGTATCTAAAACAACTTGAGGAAGATATGTCTTGAAACTAAGCTTTAATAACAGAGGCCAGAAAGGTGGGGATATCCAGTAGGATCCCGGGTTGCATCATGAGCTCTAGAAACCCTAGACTAGCGATTGTTACCCCATTTGCATTGTATAAACCCAACATTCCCGAGATGACTGCTAGGATGGGCTTAATGGTATCACGAAAAATAGATAGAGCTATAGTATTTGTGGGTGGGAGAGAATTTGGGTGCGACACAGTGATGAGCTTGAGGAAACCTCTTTGTTTTTCTAGTGGCAAGTTTGAAAAATTACATGAGAGGGTGACTTGAGTGAATTCGACACACTCTTGAGAGGAGGGATAGCACAAGGCTTTTCTCATTAGCTGAGGGGTAATTTTGAAGATTCTAACCCCAAGGGTGGAGAGGAAAATATCATTCCTCTCAATGTAGGCATCAACTAGCCAAACTATGAACTCAGGGAAAGGGTGGACTGATGGGGTAATTTGGTAGTAGAGCCCCGAATCTATAACCCTAAAAAAATCTTCACCTCGCCATTTATAATCCAAAAGCTTGGACTTCATATTGGCCACATTAAAATGATAAATGGTGTGACAGAGCTAGGAGTGAGAATCCATGAGGGGCTCAGGACCAGGGGGAATTCTGGCTTCACGGGCCTGTGGATTTTTGGGGTGGTTCTATTCATTTTTTCCATCATAATTTCAACAATCAGTAGGAAAAAAGTGACAGGGACTTGAACAAATACCTAAGGCAGCAGTGACAGTGATGCGAGGAAGAAACTACAAGTAGTGTGAGTTTTACCTAAGCGCCAAGCTGAGTCAAAAAATGGTTGTAAATGGTAACAATCAAACAGTCGGGAGTAAAAAATGGGTAGGAGATGGGCCTTTTACTGGAAAGTGGAGCGAGGAGACAACTGGAGGGCTGACATCATGAGGACATTAGCAGGAAGACACGTGGCACGAGGTGATTGGCCGACAACAACGAGGTGTGTGAGAGGCCACTTGCCTGACATGAATGTGATGGATTCGTACTTGGATGGACTTACCATACCATAACTTACCTCAGCCAGTCGCGAATGCGTTGTCCCCACTACATTACATCGTGTCAGAAATTCGAGGATGGACCCATATCTTGCCCTTCGGGAGCTCCTGTGATTGGTCTGCAGGGAGGATGACATCATCCCTTCCGGCGGGTCGATTCCACCACTCTCCCTATTTTTTAGAGTTGTCGGAATGGTTTACGAGTGCTCTTTGTGGGTGGAATTACTACTTCCATGGGCTGCACTACTACTCTGATGGTGGTGTGGCCGTGGTGGGTGGCGTACATGGGGAATGTGGCAAAAGGCTTATGCGGGCCTTATCCAAGCCCTCATGCTAAAAAACTTGACTCCTTCATTTATTAAAATTTTCCACTCACCTTAGGCTCTAAATGTTCACAGACCAACATTTTCAAAGTTGAAAATCAGAATATACATAAATATGTGTTTTCGATACCATTTTGAGCTGAAGAGATCTCTAGTGTCTTCTATCCAAAAATGAGTCAGAAATGTGTAATCTCTAATTGATTTTTTTAATTAATGTACAACATTTTTAGAGTATGGTTTAATTCATGTACAATTTTGGAGTAATTATTGCAAGGGTATTCTTCACTTTTAGTGTTTATTGCATTTATATTTCTTATGCAATCTGTTGTGTCTCTTTGATCTTCAATGTCTAGTTTCTAATTTCAACTTATATAATCTTTGTTTATGTAATGTATATATCAATTTCCATAGATATTCAGTGAAGGCTATGGGGTTTTTCCTTTTCTTTGCATTTGGTCAGAGTTGTAGAATTCAGAACTTGTATTGTATCTTCAGTTCCCTAGAATTAAGGTGCTCGAGTAGGAGATCAGTTAGACTAAGTTTATTTTATTTAAGGTTCTTGAGTAGGATATAAGTTATACTGAGTTTATTTTATGCAAAAAAAAAATTCATTGTTGGTTCACTTGGTTTTAGATATATATTTGACATTGTATTACATTGTATAAGGGATCTATCTAGTTTTAAAATTTTGTCCTCTATTTCTATTTTCTCCAGTAGTGGATATTTTTCTTATTTTTCTTTAAATAGTAATTTTAAATGGTTTTTTATTCTTCACAGTGGAAGAAGAAGAAAATGAGGAGACTCAAAAGGAAGCGTAGGAAGATGAGATAAAGATATAAGTAACTTAACATGGGTGGATTTTTGCAATTTCGGATAGTGGTGTGCTTCCTAGCTTGTGCTGAGGTGTAGAATTCATTTTTTTGTATGTTGAGAAGCCTGCTTGGATATTCATCTTCATTTTCATTATAGGGGAAGGAGATGGAAACATGTGCCTTGCATACATGTTAGAGGTCGTTTCTCAATATCTCCCACTATAGGACTATAATTTTTTGGTACAGTTCAAATGTTACAATGAACAACACTTTGTCAAGTTTTGCTATTTTTTGTGATCATATATTTTGAATTCAATGTACAACACTTTTTTAGCTTTTGTGTTATCATATTTTGAATTCAATGCTTCTTCAAGGTATTGAATATTGATCTTCAAAGGTTTTTTTTACAATACTTTCATTTTATGGTGCATTGGGATATAATTACATTTGCTAGAAAGTACATTCCAAGTGGAATATCACATTTTGGCTTTCAATCTTGTTCTCCTAGGAAAATGTATGAGGGTATTACATTGACTTAATATCAAATTGTTTGTATGTATGCATCTGTATGTTGATACTGTATGCATATGTTCGTATGGGAAATTTATTTCGATATGGTTTGAAGATTTAAACATTAGTATATTTTTTGAGCAGCATCATAATGTTATAGAAAAATAAATGTCATTTCTCGTCTCAAGACTCATTTATTGGCTCAATTATTACATAACTTTAGTTATGTTAAAATAATGAACCCGTTGTTAATTAGATAATGAATTGCAATGTAACATTGAACTTATAATTTTCTTGGAAAGTGAATGAATGCTTGATATTTTGGTGATTTCCTTTATTATAGTTTGGACTTTGGAGGACATGCTAGGTTGATTTAAAAGAGAAATTTGTGAGATTATCTTGTGTGGAAATAAGAGTTTTAGGTTGACTAATCTTGACTTTGATTATATTATTCATGAAACCTATTTATTGTACATTTTATTATTATATCACCTAATTAAGTGGTTATTAGTATTGCGATTTATCAATTTGTAGGTATAAGAAATAGGTTTTAAACATTACATGCATTTGGATTTCTTGGGTCTTGAAAAAAAATCAGTTTTAATAGTATTGAGAAAATTTAAATCCATTGCCATAAAATAGCCTACAAAATGTCTACAAAAGGAAATATTTCCTTGTAAAAACATCCAAAATTTCTTAATATTAATACAATAATACATTTTTCTTAAGCGGAGAAGCATTAAAAAACCCCCTAAAAAGATTAATCTTCTTCCTAGAAAGAATAGAGGCATGCAAACAATCCTACAAACTTCTGATCTTTCCCCAAGAAAAAACAGTCAGAGTTTTTGCGTTATGAAAATGTAGTTGCTAGGATACAAAAAGGTCTACAAAAAGATATATTTTTGTCTAAAAATCATAGCGACATGCAAGAACTTTTTTTATTCTTTTGATCTTTACTACAAACTAACTATAATCAATAACTATGATCTTTCTTGAGTAATTATTGTTCTCAGAAGGATTATTTGAAGCCTTTGAGACATTCTCCCAACAAGTTGTCATTGGATTCCAAAATTGTTCCCCTCCCCTCTTAATATATCTCTTTGAGAAGGAAATATTCACCACACCTTGCAAATAAGTAGTTAATTGTAGTTGCAACCTTTGTAAATTTATCTCATTATTATGTTGCCATGAGATTGTGATAGTTGAGGAAGATCCAAGCTAGTTACATCATTGTTGACCATTATATGAAGTGAACCTTGTATCATTTTTGGAGGAATTATTTGAGAGGAACCCTTGTTTCATATTAACATTTTGAATAAGTTCGACATGGAGCTTTATTATGAATTTAGCTCTGCAATATTAATAGAAAATGTCACATCAATATTTAATATTTATTTTAACCACTATTACCATCCACTACCTTGTCACTAATTTAAATTATCTTATCGTGGTAATGACTGCATCTGGGTAAGTCATAAGACTTGTACCATGCATTTTGACATACATAAAAGGTGCCAAATTGCATGGTCAAAATTGTTCTCTTTTTCATCTCTTTGTAATATGGCATCAACGAATTTTGATACCACCTCCATGGTATCAAAAACCCAACTTAGATTTCCATACATGGAATTCACCTCCTCGCCCCCATAAATCATTGACCTTATGGGTAGTTTAGAAAGATTATTTTTTACAATTTTTTGTAGCTTTCATGCATCTAATGAGGATTCAATATTTGTAGTAGAGTTTGTACTTCGCTTACCATCAAAATATGTCCTCAAGATTTCTATGAGGTGATCTAGGTTTTACTAAGAATGGAATGAAAGGAAAGAAATGAAATGTAACACATAAAGAAATATAACAAAGAGAATAGTAATATAGTAGAAACCTAACTTCTATTAAGAAATAAATTAGTAGAATATTGTAGAACATAAGGTGGCTAGAATGGTGGTAGCTTATCTCTAAAGAGATAGAAATGAAAATTTTGTTCATTCATAAAATATATTACAAGAGGACAAAAGAATGAAATTTTAGCAAAAATAAAAGGACCCTAAAGTTCAAACCCCTAACCCTATAAGATGAAGTGCCAAAAGGTTTGTGGGTCCTAAGGCAGTTAGATGGTATAGCTTCCCTCAAGTGCAATTTTTGCGTACAATATCTATTTGGGACACATAATATCTCATTGGAAAGAACTATCCAAGGATTGAAACTTTTGGCTTGGGCTAGGGCATGCCATGGAATATTCCCCCCCTGAATGGACAAAAAACATCATTTAGTACCGTAAAATGGCCTTGGAAGTTTAGGAATTAAAAATCCATATAAAAAGTATGAGGAGACAGAGAACCCTTAAGTCAATGGAAGAGGTGGGTGGCCATCGATATCCACCTAGATCAATTCTCCCCCATCAATAATAAATTATCTCCATTGTTTCAAGCTCCCTCAACAAATGGAGAAACTTTTGTTGGATTTGGCGCTTATTGAGCCACTTTACTTGGTGAAAAAGATGCCCTAATTTAACAAGCAGGTAGGGTTTTATGTTCTATTGGTAGGTATGCTACGTCTTGGTGTCCATGATTTGTTCTATTATAGCCTATTCAGTGTAGTCAGTGTTGAGTTCTATGGGGGCCAGTTGTTGAGCCACCTTTGACGTGACAAATATAATTGGAAACTATGGTCAAAGTAGTGCCACATTATCTATTGAATGCAAGCGAAGGAAAGAGGGAATACTCAATTTAGAAGAATCTTCACTCACAACCTTTGTGATTGCCTAAATCCCCTATTGAAATGGTTTGAGCTTCCTATGGGGGCTTGTGATTCACTCTTTGTAAATAGTACCACACCTTATCACAAACTTGAAACTTGTGTGGAACTTGATGTTAGTCACGTTGTTGATTGTACTTGGTGTTGAATTTCTATAAGATATCATGAACCTTTTGGTGGAGGTGATAGATTTTCCTAACAAATTTGGCTGCTTTAGTTGCATTGGGCCGAGCATGGGAGGAATTTTCTGGTGAATATGTAATGGCTATAGCTACATCAATTGAAAAGGACTATGGACAATAGAGATGTGGAGGGATATATTATAGATAAGTGTAAGCTCTTGAAAAGGGTAGGGAGATAATATCTTCTCTAGTGTGTTCCTTAGACAAAAATACCACAATTTGTCTTCCTTTGACCATGGATGAGTTTGTGGAAATGTTGAATTCAAGTGTAATGTTGGAGGATTAGTTACTTGGATATTATTTAGTTGGACTACAAGTTCGAAAGCTAGTTAAAAATTTAGAGAAAGTCAAGGAGGTAGAAGAGGAATAATTATGTGCAAGAACACAAATCGAGTAGTGATAAAGTAAGGCCAAGGTCAATTGTATCAAGTTGATATTTTTGTGAGAAGCAGGATGCTGTCTCAAAAGAGAGACAAATTTCTTTGTAATATGTCTCAAGTTTTAAATACAATCAATAAAATAGCCACATCAAGAAAAAAAGTTCCCTATTGGGTTTCCTCATAAAAGTATTAAATTATACTGCTAATAAGTGTTAAGAAATTTTGTTTCTTAGTGAAAGAATTTTTGGTTTCAATTTGCAGTTGCCTTAGTTTCAGATTATTTATTTAAGAAATTGTAGAATTTCATGGAAAATTAATAGAAAATTTTCATCCCATGGAAACAAATGCTTGTAGTTGTACATGCGCAAGATATGCATAATCATATTGTTGATCACTTCTATTTTTCCATATGATTGGGGATGAAAGGAAAAGGGTTTAGTATCCATAGAAGACCATAGAATGGACCATAAGGTGCTAAGGAAAAAACCCAAATACACTCAAAGAAGAGTTTAATAGTGCCTACTATCACTCGGATTGAACCTCGGGTTGAGAAAGGAAATTCCGAGGTAACCTCAAACAACGCTTAGCCAAGTATCTAACCCTACTATGTCAGGAGAGGGCTCTCTCCATATAGATCATAGCCAAAATGAATGAGGAAAGAAGATATTAGGCTAGGTATAGTAGCTCAGGGTTTTGATTTTTTATTGTGTAGGGTTTTGCTGGATCAGGAGGAGTCAAGCAGCTAGGGCAAGGAAATTAGGTCAAAATTGGCAGGGTGTTCTATGGGGAAAGGTAGGTACAATGTTTATCACTTTAGGGTTTTGATGATGAGATGGTTAAGACAGGTGAGAATCTAGAAAGATCATGGTGAACTCATTATTTCTTTCTAAACTGAAGAAATTACAAATTATGAATGTTTACCCAAAACAGAGCATAGAAATTATGGATTTTGTTCATCTAACTTGAAAAAATTCATCTAATAGAAATGAAATGATTGATTAAGCAACACAAAATTATAACATATGAACACAAAAGAAGAAACTGAAACTAAACACAATACTACATGGATCCCATAAAAATAGTGGCAAATTTGATTAATGTCCAGGCCAAAACTGATACAAATATGTCTCTTGAGATGCCAAAGCTCCAAATGAGTCCAACCTATATAGATGACTGAGGAAATACATGATATATAACTCAAAACCACTCTTCCTAGCCTCAGGGAGTCGAATCCATGAGATAGGGATCATTTTCACCTACTCCCAAATAAGAATTCGAAGACTAGGAAGACCCAACAATTTGCCTCAAAAAGGGAAGAAATTGATTCATTTGACCTCTAGAGGACTTATCTGATGTATCTACCATATATAACAATAAAAAAATGACATTTACATTTATGTTGACCTTTTACATCAATAATGTCTCATTTCCCAAGATAAAAAGTCAAAAATTCAAAATTTGTTGAAGATGATGAAAATGGCATTTTCCTGGCAAAAGCGCAGCACCTTGACAGGAAAAATAGCCTCTTTTGCAAGCAACATTTGGAGGCCCTTTTGGTGTCCAAATCAGCTCCATGATAGCTCATTAGAAATCTCTCTGAGTCTAGTTTCAAAATAAGCCTCCAGTTTCTAAAATGATGCTCATTTTCCCTGTCAAAAAGTGAATCTCCCAAGACTGGTAAAAGCGCAACACCAAGGTAAAAAAGGAGGCAGAAACATGAAAATTTGGTGGGTTTTTGCACTTTTGAGGGACCAGTTCTCATCCAAATTTTCTGAAAATTTATATGGTTGATGTATTCATCATTATGAAAATTCTGGTGGTGACCATTTTTCCATTGGAGGCTCCAAGAAAAAGCGCAGCGCGTAGATTTTCTGTGTGCCAAAATTTCTGAGTTTTCTACAAAACTAGGCCTCAGACATGGATCAATATCTCTCTAACCATGAGATTTTGTGCAAAAATCAGAGAGGTTTTGGTTACTTGGAATGGTATAAACAAAAACCACCTCCATTTTCCTAATATGCTTCTCTTATTGTCCACAATATTCTCTGCAAAAAGGTGTCAAAAACAAGACATTTATGGAAAATGTGCCTTCAAAGATTTTTTTAATTTCTCAAATTTTCTCCAAATTTCCTCAAAATTTCTCTAGAGATGCCAAATAAGGTGTGTTATGCTATCATGGATATATCAACACGTAGTTCCAATTTACCCTTCTCCCTTTGACAAATTAGGGTTTCCTTGAGTTTGTCCTTCAAAAGTTTGGTTTTCTGCCTCAAGCTTCTCCTTCTCCAATGCCTTCTTGAGACCTCTTATTCTTGGTTTCTTCCTAGTGTTTTGGGTCCTTTGTGGTGTCTTCTCCTCTCTTCTTCTATGTTTATCTCCTCCTCCATAATGTCTCTTTCCTGCCCCATGGTGTCTCTTTCCTCTTCCATGGTGTAAACCCTAGGGATGAGGAAATGGGAGTGGGGATAGGTCTAGGGAGTCGGGATAGGAAAATTAGGAGATGATAGGGGTTCAAAATTTTTAAGGGATTTGGAATTAGAATTTTATTACAAGGTTGATAGGGCTTCCTGGGAAATTGATATGCCTAGGACTTAGGGTTTAAGGGAAAAGGGATTTAAGGAAAGGGATATGGTGTTGTAGGGAAGGAGTAGGGTTTACAGTGATGTAGGAAAAGAATGTGAGGTTTATGTGTGTCAAGTTTGGGAAAGAATAATGAATCTATGGTTTTTAGCTAAACCAACTTCCAAATTCATATAGAAACCAAAAACACCATGAAATTCCTCTTAAATACTGCAAGGAGGTGAAATTTACATATTACTTACTTGCCAAAGGTGTTGAGAATATTTGCTGAATATTTGAGGAAACTTGACTGAGTTTTCGTAGCATTAGATACTGAACTGGGCATTAACGCAGCACCCAAAATTTACCACAATGCCACTAGTAATTAGCGCAATGCTAGTGTAATTTACTCTGTGGTTTTCAGGCATTAGCGCAGTGTCGGGACAAAAACACAACAGCTTTTTCCAGACCATATTTGGAGGCCTTCCCAGTGTCCAAATTAGGCCCAGGGTAGCTTGTTGGAAATATTATTTTGTATAATTTCCAAATGTACCTTTTTGTTTCTGATGGGAGTTGATTTGACTTGTAAAAAGTTGATTTCCCCAATACAGGTCAAAAAGTGTTGAATGAGGGTGCATAAATGCAGAGTGCTGGTGCAGACAACTTTTGGAGGCCTTATTCAACTCCAAATTGAGCTCATGATAGCTCATTGGAAATCTCTCTCTGTCTCGTTATCATTTAAATCATCAGGAAAGTAATTTGGACACTCCATCTATGAGAAAAAATTGATTCTCCCAAGGTCACTCCAGAAATGGAACAACTCTCCCGTGGCACCTTTATTTTTTACATTTCTATAAAACCATGACACTTGTGTAAAAAATGAAGGAAATTTTTCTTTTTGGATCTATTATGGACAATTAACTCTCTCTAGTTTTTCAAATTCATATTTTTTTGGTCATAAACATAGTTTGAAGCAAAATTCGCCCTATGAGTGACAAATGACTTGACTCTTGGAATGATTTATTAAAAAGTGATGGAGACATTATCTTATGAGTTGGAATGACCTCATACTTACTGATATGACCTACCTTATGGCTCCTCTGCTCAAATGTCTCGTTTCCATAGAAAACCCTAGCTTAGTGGGAAATGAAATTAGGGTTTAGTGCTTGTGAACAATGATGACTTCGGCACCCTTGGGAAAAGTCAACTCCCTTTGATATTTGATGTGTTGGCATGTGGATTTCTGAGTTGGCAACCTTTGGGAGATTGGGTAATTATTACATTTGAACTAACTAAAGAAAATCACGATTTTATTCTGGGTCACCTTCACACTTTCTATTGCCCTTTATTGACAATGAGACAATGTAATGATTTGACCTAATGAAACCCTAGTGACCCGATGAGAAATGAAAGAAACTGACTCAATAAGTGACTTTGAATAAAAGTGGAATGAGTGCAGACTTTTTTTCAGCATGATGAAGACATGGAAGAGGGTCACTAGGCATATTATCTTGAAGGAAAATGAGACACTTGACAAGGACAACCACCAGTGGAACAATTTTATATCATGACCTAATGGAATGATTGAAAATTCTTTAGATTGGGACACCTAAGATGCACATGCAAAATGTGTTTTGATCCCTGGTGGAAGTATGCAAATACTAACACTAACATTGGCTCTAGCTGGGGATGGTAGCTCCTTGGAGGTGCCAAGAACACCGTAGACTAAGTGCCTATCCATTGGGCATGGTGTCAAAATATAAAGACTAACTGAATACTGAAAGAAACTTGACTCAATAAAATGAAATGACTCAAGAATAACTGAAATAAGACTTAAAAATTGAACTTACCCTACTTATTGATGGAAGTACATCATCGAGACTTGAGGGTTTCAAATCCTCATGAAAACCACCTATCTTTTTGAAAGCATATGTACAATCAGGCGATATCAAAATGCTAGTGTAACATATCAAGAAAATACCTCCTTGATTGATTCTCCCAATCAGATTCTCTGGACAATAATAAATATTTATAATTGGGCAGCCAAATACATAGCTGACAATGATCTCCATCATCACTAAATAATACAATAATTACCTTCACTGCTGACTGTAATAGATTTTCCACTAGATCCTAAAAAACATGAAAATTTACCTCTTGCTGATCTAGAAGAAACAAGGTACCTTTTTCTTTTGATTATGATCTCTCTTCATAATGTACCTTAGAAAGAGTGTGTTCTTGGTTGTCAAAAAATTCTAAACAAGTAGGTGAGAAAATTTCTTCTTGAAATAAAAATTTTCAACATGAAACAAGAGAAGAAAAATCTGAATGACAATCCTCGATGCCCTGGTCCTATGCAATTTGAAAACATTGTTGATCATCTTCATATGACATGGAAACCAGATTGTCATGTTTCTCATCACACTCATCAATCATAAGAGGGAAAACTTCAGATTTTTCAAAAACCTCAAAACTAACATTTCTATCATTTACTGCAGAGTTATCCAAAGAGGATTTTTCACTTAATTGAACAAATCTCATCTTTTTTTTCACAAAGTGATTGGATTATCTCTTTTTGAAGATTTTGTTATGATGGGATGAGAACACTTGGGTCAATAATTTTTTTTTCTTCTTTCGAGGTGATCTCGACAATAAATCTCCCCCTCATGGGATCTGGAACAACATACTCTTCATCATTATAATCTGAATCTAGATCTCGATCAGCTAGCTTGACTTTACCATAATATGAAATTGGAACTTGATTTTCTTGCATATCATCTTTTGCTGCAATTAGATCTAAAATAAGACCTCATCTTCCATCATTTTCAATTGTACAAAGATCTTCATCCTGATGCAAAATTTCCTGAGCATCTTGATAAGTATCCTCTAAGATTTCTTTATGCTGATAAAATGGATTTTCATATAGGGCTTCCATGATCTCATCATCCATGAATTCATCATCTCCATAAACATTCTCAATATTTTAAATAAATCTATCAACATGTTTACAACAGTTCTGAACTAACATTAAGGATGGACAAGATTCTTTATACCTTTCAAAGAATATGGTATGAAAATCCTTTAAACAATAAATACAAGCAGGCGGTAAACTTTCATACCAAGATCAAGCTTCATGTTCCAGAGTGGCCATGAATATCTTCATCAAGAATTCTTCAGGAAAATAAAACTTTAATCTACACACATGCATGTGAAATCTCACCAGATGAAGAGAAGCATCATTACCTTTCACATTTTTTAAAATACGCAAATTCCTTTGCAAATCTACCTTAGGAATTTTATTTGGGAAACCTGGAATGCAATCTTGGCTCATGGGAGCATACCTTCTTGCGATTTTTTCCATCTTGAAAAATCTTGAAGCTACTTATCTTCATGTAGTGGAGTCACCATGAGGTGTTGATTTTCTGGATCTTTCAATGAATGGAGTGTTGTGTAACCAGCTCCAAAAAGAGAAGAAAAGAGATATCAACGCCTTAGAAATGAGCCACTTCGAGGGGGAAACCTCCAATACATTACATAAATGAACAATTCTTGGATGATACAATTCACAAAACCTCCTTTCTATATATAGGAGTCCATGGGGCCATAATATAATCCTAGTGGGCCACAATGTAATCCTAGCCGACCTAACAATAATAATTTAAGGGCACAATAATAACAAAATGGGGGGTTACAAGGGTACACTAATAACAATAAGGGGTTTACACTAACAATAATAAGGGGCTATACTAGTGATATAGGGACCTAACATGCCCCTCTCCTTCAAAAAAAGTGTTGTCCTCAACACTTGAGTAGCTCCGGGTGCTTCTGTACAAAATTCTCATCCTCCCATGTAGAATCTTCAGTAGGTAAGTTCTTCCACTTGATGAGATACTCTGAAATTGATCAATTCCGTAGTTGTCGAGTTATTTTTTCCATGACTGCTTCAGGTTCCAATATGATTTTCCCTTCCCCATCAAGTTCTGGCAATACTGTTTGAACTGGAAGATTTTCACCTATAACCTTCTTTAAGCATGAAACATGGAAAACCGGATGTACTCGCGAAGAAGCAGGAAGCTCCAATTTGTATGCCATAGTACCAATCTTTTGCAACACCTTGTAAGGACCATAGTACTTTGGCGATAATTTATTATCCTTCTTGGCTTGCTTGAGGGACATTTGTTTGTATGGTTGTAGCCGTAAAAATACCCAATCTCCTACATCAAAACTTCTCTCGCTGCGATGTTGATCTGCCCGTTGTTTCATTCGATTTTGTGCCAAATTCAGGTTATCCTTTAAGAGTTGGAGAACTTCTTGTTGATGCTCGATGTGATCTTCCACTGCTTGAACCTTCAAATTTTCTCCTAAAGATGATGTGATGGACGGTGGATGATATCCATAAAGTGCCATAAATGGGTCATTTTTGCTGCAGTATGGAAGGAAGTGTTATACCACCATTCAGCGAGAGGTAACCACTTGACCCATTGTGTTTGTTTATCAGATACAAAACAACTAAGATATCCTTCCAAACATTTATTTACTATCTCAGTTTGACCATCAAATTGAGGATGATAAGATGAGCTATGAGCTAATTGAGTACCCAAACAAGAAAATAACTCCGTCCAAAAATTTCCAGTAAAAATGGGATCTCTGTCGCTCACAATAACCCTTGGGCTTCCATTTAGCTTTTGAATTCTGTCCATAAATGTGGTAGAAACTGTACTTGCTTTAAATGGATGAGATAATGCACAAAAGTGTGCATACTTGGTAAGTCTATCAACTACCACCATGATGACACTCTTTCCTTCGGACTTAGGTAAACCTGTGATAAAATCCATTGAAATCTCCTCCCAACGTTGACTTGGAATGGATAAAGGTTGTAGAGGTCCTGGGGTCTTAATTGTTTCCACTTTATTCTGCTGGCAAACCAAACATTCCGCCACAAACTTTCGAATATCAGATTTAAGGCCATCCCAAAAAAATTCTTTCTTCACCCTGTGGTAAGTTTTTAAAAATCCTGAGTGTCCTCCTAAAGGAGAAGTGTGCAATTCCGGAAGAATCTTTTGTTTTAGTTGGGAATTCTTACAAAGATATAAGCGATCTTTGTACCATAAGGAATCATTTTTCCAACTAAATGTATCAGATGTACTAGGATCTTGCTGCAACTTTTGAATGAGTGTCCATACATCTTTGTCCTTCTTCCATTCATCTCTTGCTTGAGTTATCCAATCTAGTTGGATAATAGAAATGGCACAAAGCAATGCTTCCACCCCTTCATTCTTTCCTAAGAGTGCATCTGCAACAACATTAAGCTTTCCTTTTTTATAGATTATTTCAAAGTCATAACCCAACATCTTTGTGACCCATTTTTGCTGCTCTTCTGAAGATAGTCTTTGTTCCAAAAAGTGTTTAAGACTATCATGATCAGTTTTACCTTGAAGTGTCTTCCCATTAGGTAAGTTCACCATTTCTTTAGTGCATGCAGTATTGCTAACATTTCCTTCTCATAAATAGGTTTCTGTAAATACTTTCCTTTGATTGGACGACTTTCAAAAGCAATGGGTCTTCCTTCCTGCATTAAAACTGCACCAATTCCATTTCCTGAGGCATCACATTCCACAATAAAGGTTTTGTGAAGTCTGGCGTAGCTAAGACCGGTGCTAGGCACATTGCCTCTTTAAGATGTTCAAAGGCCTTAGTTGCTTCAGGAGTCCATGAAAATGCATCTTTCTTCAATAATATTGTTAGAGGTGCTGCTATTCTCCCATAATTCTTAAAAAACTTGCGATAATACCCTGTTAACCCAAGAAATCCTCGCAACTGCTTTATGGTTGTGGGGACTTTCCATTCCTTAATGGCTTTAATTTTTTTAGGGTCTACCTTAACACCCTCGTGAGATACAATATGACCCAGATATTCCACCTCTTGTACTCCAAAGAAACATTTGGATGTTTTTGCATATAATTGTTTCTCCTGCAATAGTTTGAGCACCCTGTCAACATGTTCAACATGATCCTTCCAAGACTGCTGTAGATTAGTATATCATCAAAAAATACTAGCACAAATTTTCTAAGGAAGGGTTTGAAAATGGAATTCATCAACCCTTGAAATGTAGAAGGTGCATTGGTAAGGCCAAAAGGCATGACCAAAAATTCATAATGACCGTCATGAGTTCGAAATGTTTTTTTTGGAATATCTTCGGTCTTCATTCTAATTTGATGATATCCTGAACGAAGATCCAACTTGGTAAAATAAATTGCTCCATGTAATTCATCCAATAATTCGTTCCTGGTGTATATCGTCTTCTTGTTCATTTTCTTCTTCTTCTTCACAATCTATGTAAAATAATTTCTTCTCAGCACACTTATGACCTTTAGTGTATTTGCTATCACAACTGTAGCAAAGCCTTTTTGCTCTTTTTTCTTCCAATTGTTGTGGTGTCAACCTTGTAGGTTGTGGAAATCTAGGCGTAACAACACTTCCTTCTTTATAGAATTGAGTGGTAGGCTTCCTTGTCGCCATAATTTTACATTCAACTTTTCTTGCCAACCTGAATGCCTTCTCCAATGAATCAGGTTCCAAAACACGAACTTCATGTTGGATGTTATCCTTTAGAGTACCTAAGAAGAGATCAATCCTGTGTTCCTCTGGAATATTAGTTACCCTTATATTCAATTTTGGAAGTCCTCAATGTGCTGCCCCACTAAACCCTTTTGTTTGAGATTTATCAATTGGCTAAAGAAGGTGTTGCTCTTTGTATCCTCATAATGTGCTATCATTTCCTCCGTAAAAATTGACCAAGTGACAATTTTTTTACGGGAGCAAAACCATTGATACCATACAAATGTATTTTGTTCTAAATGTAAAGTTGCAATGCGTACCTTTTGTGTGTTTTGCACGTTATGGAGATCAAAATATTGCTCCATCTGTCGTATCCATGTTACCGGATCCTTTCCATCAAACTTCTTCATATCCATTTTTGGAATATGGTGGTTCTTCCCGCCAACATTCGAGTTTATGAAATCATGATTAACATTTATTTTGTTCTCATCATGAGGTTCTTCTCCTATATTTCCGCCATTAGGAATCATTTCTAGTTTAAGCTTGTCATCAAGCCTTCCATGTATGCTTTTAGATCACTCTTCATGTTTTCCATGTTGTCTTTCATGTCATCCATCTTAGCTTCCACGCCATCCATTATGCCTTTCTTCAAACCGTCCATCTTCACTTCCATGCCTTCCATCTTAGCTTCCATGCCTTTCTTCAAACCGTCCATCTTCACTTCCACGCCTTTCTTCAAAACTTCCATTTCATTTTTTGTTGCTCTTTGCGAGAGTGAAATTTGTTGCACTGGCTCTTGTAATTTTGATAGATCATGTTGCAATTCTTCATCTTCATGAGTCATAGTAGAGCCTTCTGAAGGCTTAATGGGTGTTGAATTATTTTTAGGGGCCATTTTAGAATCCAATATTGATATATATTCTACAAGCTGCCCTTGGAATCAATTCAACTTGATTCTTCAAACAAGACTTATGCAATTCGGAAAAAGAAAATACACACCTTTTACTAGCTTTTAGGAGCTCGCTATTGAAATTGAATTATCTGATATCTGAAATTCAGCCCTGTAGTAGCCCTCTGAAGCTTCTTTCAAATGCCACATATCTGACCTGATTTTGATGCTCCAAGACAAAGTTGTGTCCAATCTCCCACAATGACCTAATTCTGGACTGGTTCAGTAGAGCGAACTTGTACGACTTGCCACGTGTCACTGTTTTGTCCTTTGTCTCTGAAATTGATAGCGAAGAAACTACAGGTTGTGTACTTGTGACCACTTTTGACGGCACTCCAATCCAATCTTCAGAGAGAGAGTTATTGAACTTTTCCCACGATCACCTCTTTGAGATGAAATTCAGGAGCCTGAAAAAGCACTACCTTCCACAGATTATATCTCCAAAAATATTGCGAACCAAGCTCTGAAATTTTTTGACGAATTTCCTCAGGATTTCAGCTTCGCACCATATGAATTTCAGACTCTGAAACTTCGTAAAAAAAAATTTATAGCGCAATTTCCACGATGACCTGTTTATGAGCCTGAAAAAATACCTAACTTCCACAGATGATATCTCCTCAAATATTGCGAACCAAGATCTGAAATTTTTAGACACCCTTCCTCAAGATTTCAGCTTCGCACCCTAGAAATTTCAGCTTCTGAAGCTTCGTAGAAAAAACGTTATAGCGAAAATTCCACGATGACCTGTTTGGAGCAGCGAAACCCTAGAATCCCAAAGCTCCGATACCAAATGTTGTGTAACCAGCTCCAAAGAGAGAAGAAAAGAGATATTCACGCCTTAGAAATGAGCCACTTCGAGGGGGCAACCTCCAATACATTACATGAATGAACAATTCTTGGATGATACAATTCACAAAACCTCCTTTCTATATATAGGAGTCCATGGGGCTATAATGTAATCCTAGTGGGCCACAATGTAATCCTAGCCGACCTAACAATAATAATTTAAGGGCACAATAATAACAAAATGGGGGTTACAAGGGTACAATAATAACAATAAGGGGTTTACACTAACAATAATAAGGGGCTATACTAGTGATATAGGGACCTAACATAATGTCAGCTTATTATTTTCCAATGATCATGGTAAGCAAGCTCTTAATGAGACCTCTTATCTTTTAAGTTTTATATTTTCTAATTACATTCTAAAAAAAATGTGATCAATGGATGGGGAGAATCATTGACTCCATAAGAGTTTTGGATGACAATTTAGAGTTAAATATGCTTAGTTACAAAACAGTCTTTACTTTGTTAAAGAAAACCTTTCTTGACCGATAATAAGATCAAAATATTTAATAAATTTTGAGAATTAAAAGAACTTGCAACTTCTATGGAAAAATATTTCACAGTTTCATGATAATTATCCAATTTTCAATTGTGTAATATCTTCCTTAAAAATTCCTACCTTTAAAAACATAGTTACTGATCAAACGAGAAAATTACCTAGTACCCATTTTTTTGAGGTAGCAAAAAAAACACCCGATTTTGAAAAGTGGTGATGCACAATGACCCTTTTTTTAGCATAATTTTGGCACTTTAAATTTTCTTATGAGTTTTTTGTTTTTTGATTGTCGTGATTTTCATGTCAATTTTGAAAATTGGTGATGTAGAATAACCTATTTTTTTTAAGAATATTTTTGGAACTTTAAATTTTCTTTGATTTTTATTTTTTTAAAATATCATGTCGATTTAGAAAAATAGTCATTTTTTTAGCACTCTAATTTTTTTTATTTATCAAGTACGAACATTTTTTTAAAAATAAAAATGATTTTCATGCTAATTTTGAAAAGTGTTGATGCAACATCAATCCTTTCTATTTAGAGTGGTGATTTTAATATTGGTAATAAGACATAAAAATAAAATAAAAAAACATGACAAAAAAAACAAATATAAAAAGAATATAAAGAAAATATGAAAAAAAAAACCAATAAAAGTGTAAAGAAAAACAAAAATAACTTGTAAAAATAAAAACTTTAAACAAACAATTTAAAAAAAAAATAAATAAATAAATTCAAAAAAACTCATAATTTTAAGACAAAAAATAAAAATTTCATTATTATTGTATTCCATTTTCCATGTTATCAATCCTAACTTGATGTTATCCCCATTCTTTGGGAATTTCATTCTTTCCCTCACTCCATCATCTCCTCATTTGACAACGAGGAGTGAAACAACATGATGGTTTTCAGCCCTACATACTGGATGGGGCTCCTATTTGAAATGGTTTGAGGTCTAATTGGGAATTCACACCACAGAGACTCCCTACCTATTGGCAGTACATTATGACCAGTCAACATGAAACAAAATCCATTTAAAGATTAAGAATATTAACGAGGTAATGCGATGAATCTCCTCGATTAAATTAATTTTTACATTTGTTTCTTAAATATACATGTATTTCATATATTAATTATTATTATTATTATTATTATTTAAAATAAATATATAATTTAGTTAATTTTTATGATTTTTTTTCAATTATGGAAGTGTTATATATATCATGAAATTCATGTTTTGATGTCTATTATTATTTACCAACCATTTAATAATAATAATAATAATAATAATAATAATTTAAAATAAATTCATAGTTTAGTTATTTTTTATTTTATTTTTTTAAATTTTGATAATACAAAAAATATTATGAAATAAGTATTTTAATATTTATTGACATTTATCAATAATTTTAAAATATACTACTCTAATATATAAAAATATTCAATATCATTCACAATATGTAATGATAAAATTCAACTAGCATAGATCCATTCTAATTTTGAATCTACCAAGTGCCAAGAAATATCTTGAGGTGCAAACCTATTTTAGAGTGAAAAGAGATTTGATCCCTCTAGGCCCTTGGTAGACCTATAGTGAAAATGGATCTAGGCTAGTTAATTTAATTTTCATCAATATAATTCATATTTCTTAAATAATTTAAATAATTGATTTGTAAATAGGGAAACTATGTAAAACTTCTACCCAATATGTTTCCACTTCTTCAAATTTTTGTAAAAGCTATACAAAATTAAAACTAGATACAAATATTTCCATTTCTCTCACATAAGGAAAAATTTGTTATTTTTTTCTTCTTCAAATGTTGGCTAAACCTATATAAGAACTTGCAAATAATTCCATTTATTTGAAATTTCGCAAACACTTTAAAATTAAATAATTAAATAACGGATTAAAATTGACTCTATTTTTTCAAAAATTGGGGTTGATTTTTTCAGTTTCACTAAAAGTAGGACATTCCTTGTCTTCATGAATTCTTTTGAGGGTTTGTCACCATGATTATGAAATGGATATGCATTCTTTTTAATGGAAGAGGAACGCAATCTCATGGGTTTGAACCTTGAATAAAATGATGATGCCTCTTTACATGCGCAAGTAGAAAGAAAAAATGGTTTTAGAATTACAGTACTTGGAGAAACATGAACATATTGAAAATGTTATTTGTGTCTTCTTAGTCCTTCTCGAAAGTGTATTTCCATAAGGATAAGGATAAACATATACCTTGTGAAAAACCATGGCTTAAGAATACCATGGGAAAAAGCATTGCTTGTGAAAATCCAAAGTCTCATAATTTATTATTATTATTATTATTATTTTATTTAATTTAATTTTTCCCCAAATTTGGACATGAATGTAAATGGAATAGAGGGCTTGGAGGCATCACCCTCCACCCCGTAGTACGTTCTCAAAATATAAAGAGGGGGAATGTGGTGTGCTCTTACATGCATGTGCATACAATGTTACAATTGGTGGTGGTTTTATAAAAGGGTTTCGATGGGCATTGGGCCATTATGTGGTGAGTGGAGAGGATTCAAGGGAAGGTCCTCAGTGTCCTAGTGCAACTTCTCTATTCAAGTTGATTGTGTAATAATATTTTATTTTGGGTTCTATTTGGTTTTGATGATTGGAGAGGCGATGCTACGAGCTAGCGAAACGACGTTTAAATGTTTTTATTTCCCTAGTTTCCTGCTCTTATGCATGGCTGCTAGGAGATTTCTTTCCAAAACGAATGTTAAGGGCATCTAGTTTCAGGTGCAATGTAGATTATTAGGTTATTTCTTTGTTATTTTTGTGCTCCTTTTTTCAACGTTTCATCGTATATAGGTCTATGATACTAGGGCGTAAATATTTATGTATGAATTTCCAATTTTTTGTTTATGGCTTCCATTTGGAGTGGTTTGTTAATTTGTTATTGGGTATTGTTTGAGGACCCTTATTTAAGGCTTAACCTAGGGAATGTGAGTTTAGTTTGAAGTGAATCACACTGGTTCTTTAGTACTAGGTATTTTCTGCGGCTAGATAAGCTTAGGTACATTGAGTATAGTGTTTGTTTGCACACTTCTCGATTTCGAGGTCTTCTAGTATTTACGTTTTTAATATCTTATTCAAGGGTGAATGACGAAAGGGGCTTGGTCAAGGAAGTTGTATCCTCTATCTCAATTGGAAGGTCATTTATAATGTCTAGAGCATGCATCTGGAGTTTTTTTTAAGAGATTGTTTGTTTTTATACTAGTCTTGTAGGAGGTGGGTCCTGTCTATTCTCTTGTACTTTTGTAGTAAGAATTATTCATAGAAGATGCAGTAAATGTGGCCCCCCTCCCCCCTGAGTCTCAACTATGCCACCAAGACAGAGAATGAGCTATAGGCAGGGGGGAAGTCACATATCCTAGCAAGGGAAATGAGGCATAACACTCTTTCCCCATGACTCGGCTGCAACTTATTTCAATGTTGTTTCACAGGGCACTAAGAGGGAAATCCATAAGCTTGAGACCCAAGTGGGGGTTGAAAGACAATATCTTTCTGATTTTGAGTTCTTGATGAACATGTCAACTTGGGTTCTCGATGCTGGGCATACCAGGGGTAGGAAGAAGCAATACCTAAACTTTGTGGCTCTTCATTTGAAAAAT
Source organism: Pinus albicaulis (assembly GCA_034641835.2). Taxonomy (NCBI): domain Eukaryota; kingdom Viridiplantae; phylum Streptophyta; class Pinopsida; order Pinales; family Pinaceae; genus Pinus; species Pinus albicaulis. The sequence continues at coordinate 69,304,015 of CM076576.1, forward strand.
AAGACCATTCTGTGCTTGCCATTGAGGAATAGGCATGTGGAGAAGTATAATGTTTTTTCATCTGTGGAGGACATGAAGAGGATGCTTAGAAATCAACGATTTTGCTTGAATAGGATTGACTCTCGCCTAGTGCACATGGAAAGATATATTTCTAGTGAATCATATGGTGGGGACTTGATGGATCCTCATGGTTCTAGTTCGAGGGCTCCAACAAATATTTCTTCCTCAGATAATGATAAGTGAGAACAATGGGGTTTGCAGTGCAGTATGTTGGTATCTTTGGTGGCTCTTGCCCCATTATGCAGGAACTTGTTATATTTTTGGTCTCCTCGTCGTTTGGGCAGTGGTTGGTTGCAACACTTCAATTTTAGTACCATTGTCGGTGTATTGGTCGTGGAAAATTTGTAAGGTTTCTATGATGGGATTCTGGTTACATCTTTCTTGTTCGAAAGTCGTTGGCAATGTTTATATTGGGGTAATATGGTTGTTAACTTTGTATCGGACTACTGGGTAATGAATCAGGCTAGCTTTGGCCTTGGTCTTAATGTAATTTGGTTATGGGAGTCTTTAGTTTCTAAGCGAGCATGGAGTCTTTGTTTCTCTTGTTGTTAGTTGAAGCATGTTGATAAGAGAATGTATCCTCCATGATCACTCTAGAAATTGATGTAAATTTGAATTAGGAACTAATCCTAAACTAAGGAGATACGTTACAACTTGTGTAACTATTTCTCCATTAATATAAAATAATATTAATTATTTTCATTTATTTATTAATATAAAGCTTTAATTCAAAAAAAAAAAAAAACTATGTAATTTAACCAAGTCTAAATGTTTAACAAAACATGAAAAGACATTACAATATCACTTCCATACTAACGTCTCTCCACACAAAAATAATCTTGATAATAAAATGACAAGAAATAATTTTATACCCAGACATATCTACCAAAATATGAAAGTCAAATCATAATTACTCACACCCGCGAGCATAAATAAATTAAACAGTGAGCCCGTTTACTACGGAGGACGTAGCATATAGTTCTTCCCCTAGTTTATAGTTGGACGATCAACGATAGTAGGATTAATATAGTCCCACGCATTAGATATATTCTAAGACAAATTGTTACAAAATGATATAAGATATGGCATGATATTAGTTTGGTTTTATGTTTTAATAGTTGACAAAATCCTAAATCTTTTAATTTACATTTTACTTTATTTATTTATCATCTATTTTGTAGCATTTTAACATTTATGCAACGTGAGCAATTAATATCGAGGTTTTAAATTTTGAAAATTCAAAAGTATAATAGGATGGAAATAATTAAAAGGTTAAAATGTATATTTTTTTTAAATTTAATTTTAAATTTTAATATTAAAAATTTTGTTTTTAATTTTAAAAATATATTTTTAAATATTTATAACTATAATTTAAGAAAATTATAATTAATGATTAATAATTAAATATTTATAAAATTGGTCAAGTTTTATTAGTATAATTAGTAAAAGATGAGTGTGGTCAACAATGTTATCCAAGATCAAACTTTATTCGGTGGTTGTTTCTTGTGTTAGAGGAGACATGCTAAAAAATCTAGTCACTTAAGAGTTGGTGTGACTCATATAGGGTGCCTAAATCAGGTGTAACCCCCCAAAAGACTTTGACAACTTAAATGTCTACGAGTCACTACTCCTCAAACCACATATCAAAACTAGAAAATCAACATCTTAACAAACAAACAAAAATATTTATAAAATTACAACTCTTTAATAATATTAATTATTATAATTATTATAAAATAATATTTTAATATTTAATCATTGTAATAGTATAAATTCATAAATTTTACCTTTAAAAAACAAAAATGATTAACTTGAAAGACGGGAAAGGTAACAAGTCTAGGAAGGTTAATAGTCTTTCCATAATTTGGTTACCGTTATTACTATTAAAAAAAAATAAATAGTATTTTATATGTAATTATCATTATAATGTAAATTCATAAATATTTCCATTTTTAAAGAATACCAAAAAACTATTAACTTGAAAGAGCAAAGGATGGACCTTTAATGAGTTTTACTTAGCTTTTTAAAGGATAATAAAAATCATTAACTTGTTAGAAGAAGGATAACAAGTTTAGGCATGTTAATGGTAGACTAAAGGTAGCCCTAGCACAGTTACTCTACAGAACCTTTATGAGTATATAGAGTCTTTAGAGAAACCTAGAGAAGAAAGAGAAGTCAAGCTACAAACCGAGTTAGAAGCCATGCTGGAAAAAAAATTCACATCTCTTGAAGACAAGAACCAAATACAAATAGAAAATAAAATAGAACTATTGGAGAACAAAATGGAGGCAATGGAAACTAGGTTGAAGGTCATAGACAAACAAAACCAAGATACTAACCAAACATCCTAGCAAGGAGATGCTGATAATATAGAGTGTCTTAAAATGAAGGACATGATTAAAGAACTAGAAGAAAAAGTTAACAACAATCTCACCCTAAATAGTGGGGCAAGTAAATTAAATATCAAACCAATTAAAGATGAAATTAAAAAATTGATTGAATTAGACCATGAGTGTAATAAAAGGGCCTTGAACCTTATAATCTTCGGTTTGAAAGAGGAGGTAGATGAGGATACTTTAGCCATAGCCTAGAAATAATTACATAATAGATTACAAATTGAAACCACGTGTCTCACAAAAGCAACAAGGTTAGGGAAATTAACTGAGAATAAAGGAAGGCTGATCCGAATAAAGGTGAGCTCTACTGACCATAAGTACGACATACTTAGGAAAACCTCAAGTCTAAAAGGAACGAGAATATTTATAAACGAAGATCTCATTCCAGAAGATCAAGAAGAATTAAGAAAGGAGGTTCAAAAGGTAAAAGAAGCTAGGAAGGAAGGAAAATGGGCAATAATCAGAAATAGAAAAGCCGTTGTTCGAGATAGAAACCAAAAAGATAGTAATAAATAACAATTCAACATGCTCCGAATTCTTTCATGGAACTGTCAGGGCTTTCCATGGAACAAAGGCCCCAACCTAAGTTGGATCTCAAATGATGTTGATATTATATTGCTTGTGGAAACTTGGGAGCACGAAGAATCTAAGGTCCCTAACATAGATGGCTTTGCACTATGGTCTATCTGGAACAAGCGATCCTCCAGTAGAGGAATTGGGGGCATAGCTTGCCACATTAAGAAGAACATCTCCCCCCATTCTAGGATTTCTAAAAATGACCCTTACAACCAATATATTTGGATTTAGATTACTGACATTAATGATAAAAATACCTACACAGCAATCTGTTATTTCCCCCCCCATTAATTCTAACTTCTATAAGAAAAAAAATCTAGATAAAGATAGTCCTTACAATGGTTTAGAGAATGATATTTATAGCCTAAGGAATGAAGGTAATATCCTTTTAATGGGTGAATTTAATGCCCGAACTTCAAGCAACCAAGCTATTCTTCTAAGCAACCATTCCAACCCCAATCCTATTTGGTTAGACGAAGACCTTGCTTTGGCTAGCCGGTAGAAAAGGAGCTCTGAAAACTTCGGGGATAATTTGTTTGGGTCGGAGCTAGTCAAGCTCTGTAGTGTTTAGGATCTCATAATTTGCAACAGTCTAAAGAAGTGGCCCAATTCTAGCAAGATGACATGCATCCATGGGCTTGGAAGGAGCGTGGTAGACTATGTTATTTCCGATCTCCCTTTATACAACGAAATAATAAATTTTGACATCTTAGATGACCACGAGCCTGACTCTAATCATAGGACTTTACTCATAACTCTCAATATTTTCATGCATAGAGATCCTGTAGAAGATAATCCTTATAGTCAAAAGAACTTAATCTTTGATAGAAATAAAAATGATCTCTTTCTACATGAATTTAAAACTAATTTGCTTCCTTTATCTAGTATAGATAACATAGATGACCTCTATCATAATTCTACTACAACCCTCTCATATTCTATTAACAAGTTCTCAATTGAAGTCTCAAGTAATAAAAGAAATAGCAAAACCAACCCATGGTATGACAAAGATTTTAAAAGTGTGAGGAGAGAAATTAAGGAAGTTGTTGATGAATCTCTTAAAATTAACAAGATAAAAATATACAAGCCCTAACTAAAAGGAAAAAAAGGCAATATATTCGTAAAAGACAAGAGAATCTCTTACACCTCTCTAAGGTGACTCCTAAGAAATTCTGGAGGCATATTCTAACTAGGAAAACTAAAGATAACAATAAAATTGCTTTGCACGACAGGAATTCCTATCTTAAAAGGCTTTATGAATCTCTAAATGGCAAGGATTTTGAAACCCTGCTCACCAAAAAAGAAGTTTTCTCATTAGAAGACATTGATTTTGGGGTTAAATGCTTGGAAAATGGGAAAGCTAAAGACATCGAAGGTTAAGAGGTGGAAATCTTAAAAATTGGAGGTCCTGTCCTCATCCCCCACGTCCACAAGCTTTTCAACCAAGCGGTTTAGCAAGGGTTCCCTAAACCTTGGACTCAGAGCCTCATTATCCATATCTTTAAAAGTGGGGATACAAATAACCCCTCTAATTATCGAACAGTTATGATCAGCCCTCTCTTAGCCAAGTTATATGGTATTATTTTGGAAAAGAAGTTGAGAATTTGGCTTGAAAGGGAAGGTAAGCAAGCTAAAGGCCAAGCGGGTTTTAGAAGGCAACACTCAACAATAGATCACCTCGTTACGCTTAGGATCATTGTGGAAGAATGCCACAATGATAAATCCAATCTCTTCTGTTGCTTTGTGGACTTTAGAAAGGCTTTCAATACGGTCCCTAGAAATAACCTATGGAATAGATTAGAAGAGCTAAATGTTCCTTTCGAGCTAAGAGCGACTGCTATAAGGTTATACGAGAATGTAATTGCCAAGTTAAAGAGCAATGAGGGGTGGTCGAAAGATATCAAGTGTAATATCAGAGTTAAACAAGGTTGCCCCTCTTCCCTACCCTATTTGGCATTTACATCGACAAGCTAGAAGGTTGTTTAAAGGAAGCAGGATGTGCTAGCACGATCTTAGCTGGGATAGTCATAATCCTTCTTCTCTATGCTGACGATATTGTTCTTCTCGCAAGGTGCCCATCTGATTTTGATAAGCAACTTAGAATTCTTAAGGATTTCTGCTTTACCATGTGTATGTCTGTTAACACTGACAAAACGAAAGTTATGATTATCAAATCCAAGAAGGACACTGACGCTAATTTTATGTATGACAATAGTAACTTGGAGGAAGTGTCTTCTTACAAGTACCTAGGAATTGATATTCATCACAAGCTCAACTGGAACTATAACATTCAGAAAAGGATTAGTGGGGGGTGGAAAGCTTAATTTGGTCTTGAAAATAATTGTAAAACGGAAAACCTCGTAATGTGGGATAGAAAGAAGTTCCTCTTTGAAACTTTAGTCACTCTTGTTATCTTATATGGATGTGAGGTTTGGGGTTGCAGCTTCTCTAGAGAATCCTGGAGAAAGATTGAGAAAATCTAGAAGCATTTTATAATGTATAACCTTAAAATTAAAAGCAATACACCCTATCCTATTCTCCTTATAGAAGTAGGTCTTTCCCCTATCGAGAGCCTAGCTATGACTAGGCTTCTGTTGTACAAGCACAAGCTCAATAGCATAGGAGACCATCGATTTCCTAAGCTAGCTTCAAATTCCAGCCAAAACCACCTAAGGCTTAAACGAGGTTGGTATGAAGACACCAGGGCCTGGTTAAACCATTGGGAGATTGACGAGAATGTTGTATTGCAAAACATCAATAGCATTAAAAAAATTGTTACTTCTAAGTTCATAGAAAAAATGTGGTGTGAGAAAGATATAGCAGCTAAAAGAAAATTAAGCTATTATAAGGAGGTCATAAACTCCACCTAAAAGTATCTCTCTGTTTTAACTAGCTCAAAGAAGAAAATTAATATAGCCAAGATTAGAACGAACTCTTATGAGCTCCATAGTGAAACAAGTCATTGGACAGTTCCTAAAACACCACGGATGGAAAGGTTCTGCCATCTCTATGAGAATATGAACATCGAGGATGAAAATCGCTTCCTCTTAGAGTGCCCTGCGTACAATCACATTAGAACTCAATTTCATAATCTTTGTTGCAATACTGACATTCCCAGCCTTTTAAGATGTCAAAATTATAGTAAGCTGGGGAGGCATCTCTCCAAGCTTTTTGAGCATAGGAATAAAAGCTTAAATCAAATTAAATAACTCTTTTCTTTAGGTCCGATAGACCAAAGATTGGTCTCAGTGGACATTAACCATCATCATCATCATCATCATCAATTTTTCCAAAATTTGGTTCCAACCACATTGTAGAAGGCTTTCGTAAATTAGTAAAATAATTGATTGAGATTTCCTATACCGTCTTACTAATAATTGTCAATGATATCAAATATAGTTTTAGAAATTTCTAAACACATTCGATTATTAATCTTTTCACTAGTCTTTTAAATTTATTTATTTAACTTATTTAATATTAAATAAAAACAAATAATTATTTTTTTATAAAAAATTAAAATCTTAAGGACTCACACCCGCGAGCATAAATAAATTAAGAAGCGAGCATTACTACCGAAGACGTACCACATAGCTCTCCCCCTAGTTTATAATTGGAGGATACACGATAGTAGGATCTCATGCATTATATATGTTCCAAGCCAAATTGCTACAAAAGGATATAATATATAACATGATATTAGTTTGGTTTTCTGTTTTAATAGTTGACAAAAACCTAATTTTTTTTAACTTACATTTTATTGTATTTATTTATCATGTATTTTGTACCAATTATTTTAACATTTATGTAATATGAGCCATTTATATGCTTGTTATAAATTTTAAAAATTCAAAAATATAATAGGATGAAAATAATTAAAATGTAATTTTTTAACTTAATTTTAAATTTTAATATTAATAAATTTGTTTTTTATAAATATACTTTCAAGAATATATTTTAAATATTATAATTTTAATTTAAAAATAAATAAATAATTAAATATTAAATATTTATAAAATTGGTTAAGTTTTACTAGCACAATTAGTTGAGGATGGGTCTCATTAGCAAGGTTACCGAGCATCAAACTTCAAAGGGTGGTTCTGCCCATGTGTGAGGGGGAGAAGACATGCTAAAAAAAATCTAGTCACCTAAGCCGTCATGTGGCCTAGGCTGGGTGCGATCCCCTGGCGACTTTGACAGCTTAAATTCCCCTGAGTCGGGGCACCTCAAACTATAAATCAAGCGTTTAACATCACAAAAATCTTGACAAACAAAAAAATATTTATAAAATTGTAATTCTTCAATAATATTAATTTTTGTTATTACTATAAAATAATATTTTCATATTTAATTATTATAATAATGTAAATTCCTAAAGTTCACCGAATTTTTTAAAAACAACCAAAAATGATTAACTTAGAAAGATGAGAAATATAACAAGTCTAGGCAAGTCAATAGTCTTTCCATAATTTGGTTGTCTATATTACTCTAAAAATTAGAAAATAATATTTTTATATTTAATTATCAGTATAATGTAGATTCATAAGTATTGCCCAACTTTTTAAGAAATACCAAAAACCATTAACTTGGAGAAGGATGGACTTTCCCTGATTTTTAGCAAACTTTTTGTAGAATAATAAAAAATCATTAATGTGTGAGAGAAGGATAACAACAAGTCTAGGCATTGAGGCATGTATGTTTCCACAAGTAGGAATACATTGTTGGTTAGAGTTTCTGGAATCTTGTCTATTAAATTATAAAGACCCAAAGTTTTGGGTGAAAACTTCACCTATCTTCAGGGAGAGCTTTTTCATATGGTAGAAAGAGTGTTGGACCAGAGAATATATAGGTAATGGAGAACAAGCAGTTAGAAAATTAGAGAAATAAAGGTAAGATGAGATAATTGAGTCAAATCAATTAAGAACTTAAATGAAAATTAAATTAAATTCAAATAATTTAAATTAAACTAAATTATTAAGATGATTACGTGATTATAAAAGGGGGTAATGGAGGAATTTAAGTATAAAATAATTAAATAATAAAAATGAAAGGTCAAGGAAATGATTTAATTATATTTAAAAATATTTTAAATTAATGATGATGATGATGATGATGATGATCGTTATCGTCCATTATGACCAATGCGGTACCAATGTGGTCTATCGGACCCTAAGAGAGGAGAAAGAATCTAAGTTTGATTCTTCAAAATCTTGTTTTATGGGCAAAGAGAAGGGAAATAAGTGCTCCAAGATCACTATAGGTGGGTTGGCTTAATAGGTCAAGAATATTGGAATTTGGAAAATATTAGGGAATTGAGAGCGAATGTGAGTAAGTGTTGGAAAATCTAAAAGGAATTTTTTTTTTCATCTTCCACCTGCTTAGAATCACAAATATGACATATTTTATCGTTCCAAGGAGTCTTGGGAAGATACCACTGCCCAGTCTCACTCCGAAGCTCATGGGAATTAGTTCTTATCCTAGCGATGTTCATTTATTTCTTATTGCTAGACAATAGAGAGAGATAATTCTAATTATCAAGGGTGGGGTTGATCACCTCCTTACAGTATCTTAGCTTCCTTTTACCCTCCAGCTCCTGATCCTCCCAGAAAGTGTCCTTAAATTTTAAGGTAATATAATTTTTGAGATTATCTTTTCTTCTCATACGGAGCTCCTCCTTAATTCCCCAATGGTTGAGCCAAGACTGGGCATCCTTATGCCACCTACGCTTGAGGTGAAGGTGGGGGTTTTTAATATAGTTAGAAGCAAGTTTAGGGAGCCTTTTTTATTCCATGTTGTAAAGCTTCTTCTTATACATCAGATATCTGAACATAGTCGTACTTTCAATGGGGGGAAAAAGAAGATTTGATCAAGAGGATAGGATAGGGAGTATTTCCCTTGATCTTAAGGTTGTAGGTCATGAATTTCTTTCGAATAATCTCAATCTTCCTCCAATACTCTCTGCATATACTGCAACCCCAAACTTCACATCTGTATAAGACAACAGGGGTGACGAGGGTCTCAAAGAGGAACCTCTTTTTACTCCAAATGTAAATATCGACCGAATTACAATTATTTTCAAACTCATAATAAGCATTCTAGCCCCCAATAATCCTTTTCTCGATGCTATAATTCCATTTTAGATGATGAGGGAAGTCAATGCCAAAATATTTATAAGAAGAAACCTGCTCTAAGAAGTGGTTATTATATGAGAAACTACCATGGGTGATCCTTTTGGATTTAATGATCATGACTTTAGTCTTTTCGGTATTAACTATCATATCCATCTTGGAGCAGTATTCATGAAGAATCTGGAGTTGCTTGTCAAGGTCATCATATATTTTTTCAAGAAGGACGATATCAGCAGCATAGAGGAGAAGAGTAATGAGAAATCCAGCAAGCTCGGTGCCCTTGCACCACGCAGATTCCAGACACTTCTCTAGCTTATCGATGTATATACCAAAAAGGGTACGGGATAGGGGACACCCTTACTTAACTCTAATATTGCAATTAATGTCTTTAGACCACCCCTCGTTGCTCTTAAGCTTGGCAGTGATGGTCTCATAGAGATGGATCACAACAATCCTTAGCTCAGGAGGGACCATGATCTCTTTAAGTCTCTCCCAATTTTATCTCAAGGAACAATGTCAAAATATTTTCTAAAGTTCAAAAAGCAACAAAAGAGATTGGCTTTACTATTGTGACATTCTTCCACAATGATTCTAAGAGTGACCAAATGGTCAATAGTCGAGCGATGCCTCCTAAAACTAGCTTGTCCTTTAGCTCCTTTTCCCTGGATTTCAAGCCAAAGGCTAAGCTTCTTTTCCAAAATGAGCCCATAAATCTTGGCCAGGATATGGCTAACCATAATGGTCCTATAGTTAGATGGAATTATCTTGTCCCCATTTTTAAAGATAAACACAATAAGGCTTTACTTCCAAAGCTGAGGGAAGCCATGCGTTACAGCTAAATTGAGAAGCTTGTGGAGATAAGGAATGAGGACATATCTTCCCATTTTAAGGATCTCGACTTGGTATTGGAAAGGATAGTAGTGAAATGGTAATAAATTTGATCAATGTTATTATTATAATTCATGCAGTCTAAATCCCTCTCTAAATCCATTAAGAAGAGGTCGGTTTTACTTCTTTTGAAGCGAATGTGTCTTTTTCTTTCATTGGTCTCTTGCATGTGGGTGGTATGCATAGAAATATTGAGGGATATAGACAGAGGTCTGTGGTCTGATTCAGTCTGAAATCCATTAAGTAGCTCAAAGTTTGTAATACAGTTGAGGAGGAGGATGTCAAAAATTACATAATCCACGACACTGCTACCCAGTGCATGGAAACATGTCATCTCACCAGAGAGGGGCCACTTGTTAATTAAATATATTTATATTTAAATTAAAATATGAATATATTTATATTCAAATTTAAATATAAATAATTGAAATTAGATTTTAAATAAAACCGAATTCTCAAGGAAAGAAATGAATCGAGAACAAATTGACCTTAAGAAATAAATTTAGAGAGATATCATGAAGTATTTAGAGTTATTTAATTGATTTTAATATTTTTAAATAATGAATTTTTTTATATATTCATATTATTATGATGGAACTAAATTATCATATTATATAATAGTACTACATATGTAAATTCAGAGGAGGATGAGCATTACAAGAACCAATTAATAGGATCAAGGGAAGGAGACATATAAATTATTACTGATGCAAGTCTAGGCATGTTAATAGTTTTTCCATATGTTGGTTCAAAGCACATTGTAGAAGGTTTTAGTAAATTAGCAAAACAATTAATGAAATTTCCTAGGGAAAATTTGAAGGATGGAAGTTTATCTTAAAGATTAGTGGCTAATTTTACTAGTCCCTAATATCCAAATTTTAAAATGTTTGAAGATAATTTTGTAAATTTTTTTAGATTTATAATTATTCTATATTAAAAAAGATACAATATTGGAAATTTTTAAGGTAAACTAACTTTATACTATAAAATTAAGATGGATTTATTTTTTTGAAAATTAAATTGACTATTTTTTTGGGGAAAAAATATGGAATATTAGCCGACTTGGAATATTAACCTCTCAAAATTTCCCACATAGGCTAATATTCCATGTTTTTTTTTGGAAAAAGCATGAAATGCCATCCTTACCAATAACTATCAAGGTGTGAATGATATCAAACATAATTTTAGAAATTTCTAAACACATCTTATATTTTTAATCTTTTTACAATTATTTAAACAAAAATTATTTAAATTATTTAATATTAAATAAAAACAAACAATTAATTTTTTATAAAATATTAAATTATAAACCAGATTTTGAACACTCAAAATTAAGTTCTTTTTGAGGTCCTATACACCACATTGGTCTCACCGGGTGTTCATCGTGCTCACCATATATATAAAATAAATTAAAATTTTATTTTAATAACTTTTATTTATAATATCTTTTTAAATACTTTTTATTTTAACATAATTTTATATTTTCTTTTCATCATTTTTTTTAACATAATCTTATAATTTTCTTCTCTCTATTTGCATCATTCTAATACAAATCTTAACTTTTTCCACATAAGACAAGGAATTAAGTGAAACAAAAGCCATTTCCAACCCACTTGAAACTAACCTATCAACTTTTTATCAAGAATGCTACGTAGAATTTAGATAAATTGCTAACCATTTTTTCTTATTATAAAATTTTCATATATATATATTACACATATATATATATACATATATATATATATAAGAGAATCGATCCCACTACCTCTCAATTGCAAAGACACTTTAAAGATTATGACTGAATAATTAAGCTAATCACATAGGCTATTTAGTCATATATAGTATTCATATTTTTTTCGTTAAAATTTATATTTTCAAGGATGACATAGCCATTGTTAGTCTTAGGCTAAACTATTAAGGAACGAAGGTGAATATCATTTTGCAAAGTAAAGGTAATATTAGAAATATTATTACGTGAAATTATATGGTGGTAAAAAAATATAAGGAAAAAGGAAACTACAATATCACATGGAGGTGGGGATTAAATGATGAGATCATTTTGCATAATAAAGATTATATTAGGTCAAAATTTAAGGAGAAAGTGTGGGCTAATAAATAATTAGAGGGTGAAAGGAAAATAATATACTCCAAGGAGATGATCAACTAAAATATAGAAAATAAAAATATAATCTTATCTAATGTTAAAAAAGAAATAAACATTTTAAAATAAACACAAATTTTCACTAGCTTTATAGTAAAAGTGAAGGTTGGTCGATTCTCAAAATGGTAAGAAGATTGAAAATAAAAATTACTTGCTCCTACATTGTCTCAATTAGGTTCATAATTGATCTAATTTTCAAAGTAATTAATATGTTACCAAATTTTTTTTGACCATTTGAATTAGCAAAACTATAGTATTATAAAAATGTTTAAATATTAAAAAGTTCCAAATAATTTTATCAATTTTAATAATCACAATCAAAATATTTTAATTTTATTTTATTGAAAATATTCTTTAATCTATTACCCTAAAACTGATAGAATATATAAATAACTAAAAAATTATAAAAAAATATTAATATAAATAATTAACATCATTCTTTATATATAATTATAATATCTTAATATCTTACTTAAACATAATTAGTTCATAAATCTAATTAATTTTCTTTAATTTCAAAGTCTATCCCATGGCTATGCTTGATCAAAATCATTCATAGGTAAATGTCACTAGCTTTTACATTTTTTAAGAAGATAATAGTCTCATTTTATCAGGAAATATCTGAACCAATCCGAGATTGGGATTCTGATTTTTCCAGTTTTTTATATAAAAAACTAAGCATTAATTTAAATTGCGTAAATAATATTTTAATATTAAATATTAAGTTAAATTATATAGAATGTTAAATCAAAGATATGTTGTGATATACTTTTATATGTATGAGATAATAGATTTTATTGGGTAGAATAAATTTTTAAGCTAGAGAGTTTATTATTAATTTGGAAGGTTGTTGATCTCTAGTTGGTTTGACACATTTTTCCTACTTTGTTAGTTTTATTTTATTATTTTATTATAAAAATTGAAAGTATAATTATAAATACTATAATATTTATTATTTTATTTTTATATAATAAGATTATTTAAAAGAAATTTAAATAATAAAATTTATCGTAAACTAAATGAATAATCAGAAACATAACTTTTTAAAATGGGTAAAACTTATACTTCTCAGAGTCATGACTGAAATATTCAATTTCATTTTAATAAGAATAAAGATAATTATAAATGGTTCAAAATGTTTTAGGATAAAAAAAATCAATAGAATAATTTAGAAATTTTTGTAAGATAATGAAAAATTTCGGTAAATATTTTTGAAATTTTGGGTTACAGTAGTTAAACTTTAGTGTTTGGAGTGCTTTAGGAGTTTTTGATAATGCTGAATCTATTTCCATCATCAAAAATGCAATTCAAGCACTTCAACTACCTAATTTAAAAAAAAATTCAACTCGGTTTTGAAACTACTTTGCATAAAACACTTATCATAAATATATGTTACAACTTCAAATGCATATAATTTCAGAATTTTTGAAGTTACATGTTATTGTTGGCAACTTGCATATATGTTACAACTTGAATATGAAGGAAATTTTTGATAAAATTCCTGGTACGGAAGGTCGGCCAGTTCTTCCAAATTCTGCTACTAATGCCAGAACCACAAATAGGACTGAACCAATGTCTTTCTACTTGAAGATTCTCCATTAAAGTTAAAGTTAGTACTTCTCTGATACGCTATGATATAATACAGCTAATTTGTGGACTGATAAATCACTGTTTAGAAAACGACTCTTTCTGCATGGATTGTAAACCTGTCTACACAATAATTAGTTTATGTCTGTGTGTATGGGTGACAGATTGGCTTTCTCTTATCATGGACTGGTACATCTAACTGTTTCCTTGCCCTGCCTCTGGTTTTAATGACTGATGGATCCATTCACCCTCCATTTAACTTGCTTTGCATTAGCTTTTCAGGTGGCAGACAGCATGCACTGATGGAGGTGGTGATTGGTTTGTATAACGGGACAGACTCTGCATGATACAGGCCACCAGTATGTTTGAACCCATGTTATAACTCAGTTATTCTATCATGGATATTATCAATCATTGCATCCAGCAGATGCAGATTCAAGATACAGTGAACCAGTCATATGAGATTAGCAAGAAAACACAATGCGATGCCATATCTTGTACAACTTTGTTTTTCTTCAAATGTTTTTATGGTCGATCTTGTACACCTGCTCTCTCTTGTACAACTTTTCTCCACAAAGTTGTAACTCGTATAGCTGTATTTTTGGATCCTTACATCTCGCTTCATAAGCAGATTCCAAATAAAACTAAATGTCATATATGTAATCTTATTACTTTTTTCAAATATTTTTCATATATGTACAAATATCCTCTTCCTAACATCAGAACCCAAAGCAAATTATTAATTCGTTTACATCAACAAGGTTACAAAGACTCGTCAAAATCTGATTCATTTCTTAGAAGATGTCGCCATCCTAAGAGCGTAATGTCTTCTTAAAATAGTGTAATCTCAAACAACATAGTGTAATCTCAACCAACCAAAGGGTTCCTTGACATAGATTCTTTTCCAAGAGCTATATTTTCACATATTTTCACCTAATATACAGCGTTTTTTTTCTTCTGAAAAAAAAAATTCTTTTCCAAGAGGTGCTTTTACCCTCGGCCCATCTCTTTTTCCATAGGTGGGTACGTAGCTTTTTTTTTTTAATCGAGAGGTGGTTTTACCCTCAGCCCATCTCTTTTTCCATAGTTGGGTAGTTTGTTTCCTTTTCCGAGAGGCGGTTTTACCCTCCTCCCATCTCCTTTTCCTATAGTTGGTTTTATCCTCAGCCCATCTTTTCATAGTTATTTTATTTTTCCATAGCTGGTTTTACCCTGAATCCATTTACTTTTGAATAGCTGGTTTTACTCTTAGTCCATTTCTTTTAGATGAGGTGGTTTTACTTTCAAAACATTTTCATAACATTTCAACGTGAGAGGTAAATCAATAAAAACTAATTATTCACATCAATTAATCTTCATCTTATAAATATAATTTATATTCTACATCTCTTTCAAATTTAACAACATTTGAAATTAGGAAGATAGAGTGTTAATGAATGAATCCAAAACCCACTTTTAGTGAATGAAAAACATTTAGTGAGGGAGATCAAACAAACTCCTTGAGAATAGGATATGAATTATAAACTCCTAGAAATAGGTCAAAGCCCTTCTTTTTGTAAAAAGATCAGGTTTATTTTGTTAGTTTTGAGTCCGCCCATAATATGTGGATGATGGTTTTTCTATTATGTAAAAGCTATAAAAAAAAATGTAATATTAAGTCCATGTAGGTAGTGTTGTACTTGTGATGAGAAAAAATTGTTGAACATCTATCTTATTTTGTTTTGGGCCAAGGGAAGGCTCCACGTATGCCGAGGCCTTAAAGAGTCTGTAGCTTTGTGCGTAGACCACCTTGTGTGTGTAGGACAAAAAAAATATATGTATCGAAGAGACTTATCCAAATAAAAGAAGAAGAGTGTGAAGACATATCTTTGTTTATGCATTGTATTTGCTTATTATCAATGATTCTGAAGTTATTTATATGCTTTATGTGTGTTTTAATGATAAAGGCATAGTGCACATAGGTATTGGTAGACGAATGAAGTATAATCAGTTAGAGTAGACAAATGCATCTTTGTAATTCCAAATAAGAATAAGTAGAAGTTTACCAGTAGATCCATGTCCTATTGTCCTTTTGGATGCAGAAGCCTTATTCTGACATCCCTTGTTATTGCCTCGGGTGAGACTGTGATCTGCGATGCAGGTCATTGCTGAAAGGGTTTGTAATAAATATTTTTTTGGTGTGCAATTAACTTTGAACTTGTGTCGAAGCCCCTTTGAGCCAACAACTAGCCTGGCATTTTGGAGCTTGAGAATTAGGCCTACCCAGAGAGGAGATTGGATCAGCCCATGTACACTCAACAAAATTGACTTGTAGCAAAGTTAGGTGGCAGGCATCCTTGAGTCTTGATGTGTAGTGGCCTTGATAGACTAAGGCACTACTAGTGAGTAGTACGAAATCAAAGGACCGACAGGACGAGACACGCCATTGAGTTTGTCATTGTATCTTGTATAGCATAGATTGTTGTACTCTTCAAATTTTGGTTGAATATAACAAAGATTGGTGATTGTATATTATTGTACAAATTTGTTTAAAACTGTGTATATCTGTGCATATATGATTTACTGCTTTATATTTCCATTGTACAAAGCAGTTCATGGTTGATATTCTTCATTTGGTAGCGTTAATGATTCTAAGACCCTAACCTAGACCCAAGGTCATGGAAATTCAACATTTCGAGTATAAAATAGTCACTTTTTAGAGGATCAATATTTTCATTTAAGAAAAGTTCATTATCATTTGACATTATTATACTCATCAAAATTTTTTCAGTGGTCCAAATAATACCTCAGTTAGCTTTGAATTTAGTCAATGGCATGTCGAAAGTTATGAAGCAAAAACTTTGTTTTCTGGTTTTGAGTAGTCAACTTCAAAGGAGGTTTTTGAGCAAAAAAAAAACGTATTTTAAGAAACTGAGAGAGATTATTTTTAAAAAAATATCAAATAAAAATAACCTTTCTCACGTTTCTCACACGTGTTATCGGTTGGGAGATACAAGGCTTTCTTTGAAACCCTATTTTCAGAAAACAGATTTTTCTTGTTTTACATATGTTTTGAAAATGTAGTTATGGAAAACAGGAGATGTGTTTCAAAACCCCAAGAGAGGATTTTATTCAGGATATAATGGCCTACAAAAACCTCCTTCAGTTTCGCAAAATACATCATGGATTAGGAAATATAGGCTCTGTTTCAAGACCTATTTTTCAGGAAAAGAAACAGGAGAAATCTGCAAGACGTTAAGAACTTATGAAGGAGAAAGCTAAAATGAAGCTGGTTTATGGTTTGTATGGTTTGTAGATGATGAAGACAGGTTATATATTGAGTTTTTGGGAACACTTTTCACTTGGAAAATTTATGAAGAATCTGCATACTCAGCATTTTTGCAGCGCATTCAGTGTAAAAAAGCAGAAAATTGCTATGAAACTATTGTAGCTTCTTTTCTTGCTTATTTTGATCAGTTTTTAAAGGGTTGAAGAATGATTCAAGAACTAAATTTTCTATGGAATATGTATTAAAGGGTAATTAAAACAATGTTGGAGGAAAGAGTCAAAGATTTTGATGCAGGGGCATTAGGCTCAAAACAACCTTTGTACATAAATAAATGTAAAGGGGGGTCTCATGTTTTATTTCCCTATGAAGTTATCCATATTTGAGCTAATTTAGTTAATTTGTAGAGGAAAATGTAACTGCCCGAATGATTAGTGGGCATAGGAAGAAGCAGTCCGTCTCTGTCTGTCAGAGTGTTAGTCTAATTTGGAACTATAGGAATTTGAAGAGTTTGTGAGTCATCGAGAAATTTGAATCGATTCATTGTAATTGATATAAAAAGAAACCTTTGTGACAGAGTCGATAGACCTGCATAGAGACCTGCATAGAGAACTGCATAGGCTGCATAGGACTGTGAAGAAGATGCTGAAACTGAGTTGCAGCATAGTGAAGTTGTGTTTGGCCAAAGGATATGGAGAGAATGTTTGCAGAAAACATTCAGAAAAGAAGGTGAAATGGCAGAGCAACAACTAATTGGAGTGATGTTGAGAGAATTGCTGAAGATAGAGGATAGGGAAGTTGTCATAAATGACAATCAGGAAGAGTTTTACAGTTGCAAAAAGCAAGAGGGCATGGATGATTGGGTGGCAGCTAGGGCAGCAGTAAGAACTGGAGAAGTAAAAAGGGCTACAGAAACAACTGAAGTTCAACAATCAAAGAGAAGTGGTGTCCAGCAGTCAAAGGACACATTGGATCAAGAAATCGAATTTATAAGGAGGTTGATGATGAAGATGTTTGAGAAAAAGGCAGCAGCAAGGAAACGAAGAAGTAGCAGCACAAGCAAAGAAAAAAGAGGATGTAAAGGTGCAGCCTATGGAAAGCTACAGCATAAAGTATGGAAGCCAGGAGGAATGCGAAAGAAGTACACTGCAACAGATGGCCAGTTGCAGAGAAAAGTACGGGATCTAGGCAAATAAAAATGAAGGCACATGATTAGGAGATCATGAAACATTTTAACCTGGGGAGTCTGATGTAGGGGCATTAGGCTCAAAACAACCTTTTTACATAAATAAATGTAAAGGGGGGTCTCATGTTTTATTTCCCTATGAAATTATCCATAGTTGAGCTAATTTAGTTAATTTTTAGAGGAAAATGTAACTGCTCGAATGATTAGTGGGCATAGGAAGAGGCAGTCCGTCTCTGTCTATCAGAGCATTAGTCTAATTTGGAACTGTAGGAATTTGAAGAGTTTGTGAGTCATCAAGAAATTTGAATCGATTCATTTTAATTGAAATAAAAATAAACCTCTATGATAGAGTCGATAAACCTGCACAGAGACTTGCATAGAGAAATACATAGGCTGCATAGGACTGTAGAATAGAGGCAAAGGGCCAATTGATAAAAAATCTGGCCAGCAAAAAGTTGTAAGCTAAAAGGCTTGTAAGTTAATTCACAGTGTAAATAAGAAATGTTTCAGTATATTTGTGCCCTTGTCGATTTAAATCCTCTGTGAATATATGAGCTCTTGATGAATGATGCTTGATTTCTGTGTAATTGAAGTTCGAATCCCATAAGTAAGGATATGAGCAGAGTGATAGAACTCTGTACAATTTATAATAGGAATCCTTGTGTAGAAGGATAAATAAGAACCTCGTGATTAGTTACATAGACTTTGTAGAAGACCGACCGAGACCAAAAGGATAATTCAGTTCATTTATGTGTGTTGAACTCTGGCAATGGACCTGTGCTAAGTATTGACTCCTCATTAAGGAAAGGGTTCGTTGGGAATTGGGTGAGATCCCATATCAAAGGATGATGGCGTAGGACTGTGGAGCATGACCCTGGAGGGGCCTGCATCGTCACTTAAGGTGAAGATCGACTAGATTTCTGCGTGTAAGATTCAGTTGTGGATTGGTCGAACCTTGCGAAGGAGTGCTCAGCTGTAAGTCTAGAGTAATGTGTTTATCCCCATTCTGGGTTGTCTAGGTTGAATGCATGCAGAGAATCTGGGATTCTGTGTGAACAGTGTATTGAGGAATTAGACGGAACCTTGAGAGTGGAATCACAAAGGAGTAAATAGTGAATGTGGTTTGGAGCTGAACCCGGCAGTATATCACGAGGTACAAAGGTAGTAAGCTTTATTCCCTAGTTGGCCGCGATCAATGCCATAGGCTGACACGTGGTCTTGAGTGGGTTGGAGAAGCCACTTTCATTGCGCACCATCGTGCATTAACTATCGACAATGGAATGATCGCGATATTGATGTACGTCGTCCGATTTGGAGCTGGCTCATCGAACGGTTGTCGCTCATCAAGTAACACGAAGGACAAACCATTGTATGGGCGTTTACATTTTGTATGTGTGGGCCCCGTTGCTTATAACGGCATATGTTTAATTATATATGGTTAGCTTGAACATTATATAAAGTTTCGGTTTAGAAGGTGAATAATTGTATGGTGTGGCTAGTTAAGGATTTCTTCTTAATCAAATCCGAACTATGAATGAGGTCGAGTATTTAATCGTAGTGGGGTCTAACATTTTTTGGGTTTGGTCATAATTCTTCCGATAACAGAGGAAGGCGATTAATATATATATATATTGATATATTCCAGTGTGCATACAAAAGAAAATTGTATATGCTAGTGGGGAGTAGCATTTTAGTAAATGGAGAGAGTTTAGATGGTATGGTAGGCTCATGTCAAGAATGTGTTGAGTTGGTCCAGATTGTGAAGTTGATTGGGAAAGAAATTTAGGAGGAATTCTACTAAAAGTGAACTCACTGAATTACTAATTCATCAATCACAGAATGGGAAATGTATCTTTAATGGTGATCTTATTGAGCTCCCTATAATCTATTCTACTAAAGGTGAACTCACTGAATTACTAAAAGTGTTGACTCCATAAGCCCAATGACATAGTGATATTATTTTCAACCTACATTCATCATAACTAGTTTATTTCCTAAATAGAGTTAGTCATCTATATCTTTATTCCATATCATTAATCCTTGAGAGAGCCCTCTCAGATTGAGGAGGCTAAGCCTCAGTCATAAGATTGGTTTGAAATAGTTATACTGAATTTGTCTGATCAGCATCCAATCAGGTACGATTTTGGTGATAACACACACAAAGCCGAAATCTTGAGGAAGCTCATGTAAAAATTTTAGATCATGGTTCGCAATATTTGCAGAGATATGATCTGTGGAAGTTAAGGTTTTTGTAGGCTCCTGAAATTCATCTCAAAGAGGTGACCTTGGGAAACCCATCATAACTCTCTCTCTCTGAGCATCGGATTGGAATTCTGTAAAAAGTGGTGGATAATGCAAAGACTTTAGTTTTTTGTGTATCAATTTCAGAGCTGAAGAAGGAAACAATGGCGAGTGGCATGTCATACAAGTTCGCTCTACTGAACTAGTCCATAATTAGGTCATTATCAGAGATTGGGCATAACTTTGCCTTGAAGAATCCAAATTGGGTCAGACCTGTGGCATTAGAAAGAAGACTGAGAAGGATACTACAGGATTGAAAATCACATAATGGGGATCTGAAATAACAAATACAAATCAGATTCAATATCGATCTGTTAGAAGGAAAGAAAAAGCTAGATCATATGTTGTCAAGGGTTGAAAAGGACTAGAATTTCTAGGGCAGAAAAGAAAAGCAAGGTGCAGCAAAGGTAAGCTCCAGGTAAGTATAGTATGTATATACATGTTAATCTCTTAATTGCATTAGGTTATTTGTATTCTAAATTTTTTTTTTTTAGCACTGACATATGTTGTGTAGGTTGAGGTAAGTTTTGCTATTATCATGTCATGGGTATTTCTTTGAAGATTTTTTGCAGGTATTATATATTCATCGGGATAAAACTTAATACATGATCTAATGTTCTGAAGAGTGAGAAAGGGTAGCATGGCAAGAGCAGCAATTAAGGTGCAGAACAATAGCAAGAAGTTCACCACATGAAGTCTTCAAGTGGGAAGCACTGTAATATTACCAATTATCCCAAGCTAATGAGAATATTCAATTTTTCTTTGTCTTACTTTTATTTTCATGTTGATGAATAAAATGTGAAGGAGAACATGTAAAACTCGTAAAAACATAAAAATAAATCAATGCCTATGTAAACAGAGACATATCTGGGCCATGTAAATAAGTCAACAACGTAGTCTAGATGCAATGAACCTCAAGGATAGACAACATAGTTTTAGATGAAGGGTCCACATGTGAAAGGAGCTAACTCATTGAGGTGGTTTAGGGTTTGGAAAGGCTTTCATCTTATAAAATAAGGAGGATGACAACAGGAAGAGGTTGTTGATGTTATTATTTTCTGAAGGTATTTTCTGCTTAGACATCCCTTGTTGGGCTTTCCTGTTTGGGAATCCCACCTCCTTCCTTGAGCAGCTCTTGGAGGAGTCTTGTTTCCCTATTCCACTATCTGGCATTTGGCCAAGCCACATCTTGCATCTACAGCGCAGTACTGTTTAGGCTTGAGTTTTCCATGTAAACTACAGCAAGTGGAACTCTAGATCTATTCAGATCTAGCTTGTATTGGAGCCTCTTCTCAATGAGTGTGTCTTTTAACCTCCTGAAAGAGTGTTGTTTCGTCAATTTAGTGTGTCCTAAATTGCTACATTAATTTATCAATCCGGGATTCGTAAGCTGATGAAGTGCGGCGCACTATATGTGCAAGATAACCTATTTCTTAACTTTTTGTCGTTTTTGGTTTTCTAAGGTGAAATGGAAATTCTAAAATAAAAGCAAGTATGGTTATGTTTGTTCAAGGAAATGATATGCTCTATAATGATTTACCAACTTGAAACTTAAAAAGGAATTTGAAACTTACAATGACAGAACTTGAAAGGAAATGAAAATGTGCTGCTGAAATGAAAAGGTGTTGCTAGTCTAATAAATCAAAATAGTGAACTATTGAGCATGAAACCAAACTATTCTTGCTGCTGTCTAAACACAAAAGAAACTATGCTGAAAGAAATCCAAAAGTTGCAATAAAGTAAATCTAAATCAAATTACATCAACTTGTCTTCTAATCCCTCATCATTAGTCCAGCTATGATTTTCGGAAGTAACCATAAACAACTTGAGTAACTGATATCTAACTTGCAGGAAGTAAACTAATATCAAACCATACATTCATAATTCAATCCCTCACCATCAGTCCAGCTGTGGCTTTCGGAGGTAACTGAAGATGTCATGCACAATTTAATATATCTAAATTTGCAGAAAGGAAACTAATACTAAACTACACATTTCATAATACAATCCCTCACCATCAGTCCAGCTGTGGCTTTCGGAGGCAACTGAAGATGTTATGAGCATTTTAATATATATAAATTTGCAGAAAAGAAACTAATACTAAACTACACATTTCATAATACAATCCCCCACCATCAGTCCAGCTGTGGCTTTCGGAGGCAACTGAAGATGTTATGAGCAGTTTAATATATCTAAATTTAACTACTGAAGCAAATGAGAAAAACTGAATTAAACAAAGCAGTACTGAAATTAAACAGAAACTAAGAAAAACAAATTAGCAACAGAACAATGTTAATTCCATGTCATTAGTCAAAAAGTTATGCAAATGCCCGGGCTGCCTATTTATAACCTGAAACAAGAACACTGATCAGTTATCAATAACATAAAACATGAAAGACAGAAGTAAAATGGAAAACATGAAAGATTATAAACAGAAATGAAGCATATATACCATGAAAGATGCAATGTATAAACATGTGAATGGATTATGGCACAATGAGCTTTAAAGAAATAAAACAAGAACTATACAATAATGCACAAAACCTTGGCAAGTGCAGGGGCCCTCTACACCAGCCTTGGCAACAATCTTCAAGTACGAATCACGTTGGAAAACAGAGTCTTATTATATTAAAATGCAGTCATAACAGTAAGGTAGTATTACGGCACAAAGGCAGCGTAATTACATTACAGAGCAGACTAATAAAAGATAACAGAGACTAATCGAGAATAACTCATATGTGTATGCAAACGCGTTATTTATAACAAAAGAAACATAACTAATTCCTAAAGTTTATGCTGGTGGAGAACACGTAGACCATTACATCCACGGATCTAGGATCATGGCCGTATTGAAAAGTAAATCTATGAGGAGTGGATGTTTGAATTCGGCTATGGAGCCATGTACAGATGTCGACTTGTCCTCCGCAACTCAGAAATGGCCATATGAACCTTCACGTGACACGAAACAGAGTCCTGTCACCATAAGACTCTACGGTTGACTTCCATGTGGACGCCTTTGACCGCGGCTTCTTTAGATGAGTTTGCTCGAGCCAATAGGACACGAACCATGTCCACATCATTTCTGACTTGCCCATGTGGCTCGTTTTCCCTGTAGACACCTGTAACATAGAGTTTCACAAAATGGTTGCGGAAAGTTGCAGCAGCTGTGGAAAGTGGCAAGATTCTGCAGCTAAATGAACAAAATCTAAATCAAACATCAGACACAAAAATATAGTTAAAAACCATGTTAGATGCTCTTTTGCAATTAATATACAATGATATTGACAACTTGGGAGGTTCAGGTGAGTGAAAAAGGTATAGAAAAGTGTATGGAAAAGATGCAGATTTGAGACTCAACAAGTGCACACATTGTTTGAGCTTCAAATCCACATATTGGCAACATGCCAAAACATTATTAGGGCCTACAGCGCAATCCCTCTTCCATGACTGTGTTATTTGCAAGAGGAGAGTTGTTGGGGTACTTGGCATCATTCTAGAGGAGATATCTCTGTTGATTGGATCTTTCCATTCACTCTGGTGATTTGTGGATTGGCCAACCAATCCATGTTTTTTCAGATCTAATCTGCTACATATGTTATACTTCAGAATTTTCCGAATACTTCTGCAGATCTGTGACTTAGATCTCAGATCTACTCACCGTTGTTCATGTTTTGCTGAGATCCCCAAGGGGAGTGTATAGACGAGCCTATCTTGTACACAGATCTGAAATAGATCTATCATTTTATGTACAGATCTACTCTAGATTTGAGTTGTAATCTATTGCATGCTTTAGCAATGAAAATAACGCTGTAAAGCTTATTCTTCCATTCCATGTTGTTGTAGCAGCTCATTTTGAGGCTTTTGTCTTGTACATTATTTCTATATCTGTTATGCACTGTATAAGCTGAATTGTAGACCTAATTTGCTAATGTATAGCTGAAATATGAATCTCCATGTTTGCATCACACTTGTAAATTTATAAAACTATGTTATTTATGAAGCAGTCCATTGCATATAGCTGCAGCCCCTCTCTTTGGGTGTTTTTCAGCTAGACTAGGTTGTGGGGGATTTGTTTAACCCACCTATTTTGATTTTTTTTTTCTCTCCTTTTCGATTTATACCTTAGATGAGCTGATCTAAGGGATCCAAGGGCTGAAAAATCATTTCTGTGCATAGATTCCTCAAGAGTGCATTATTTCAGCAGGCTTGCTGTGCAATCCCAATTTTGGGATATTACAAGCACTACATACAGTCATTGTAAAGGTATAATTGTATTGACTCATTGTAAAAGCATCATTGTAAAATCTATACAAGTTTCTATCTGCCAAGAATTGAAGAGGAAGTGTTGGGAGGTCTAGGATCATCATTAGGTGGTTGTGTCATAGTTGGGGTTATGGTCTAATGTGTCTTCTTCTTCTTCTACATCATTCTATAGCATTGTAAAGTGGACCATTTTCCCCATTATGGGATTCCATTCTTATTTTATTATTCTATAGGGTAGTAGGGTGGTGCTAGGCGGGTGCATGAAGTCACCAACAGGTTCAAGCCTCTGAAAAATTTAGGGTGAGTAGTTCATTGGGTGTTGGGGCATCCGTTTAATTGACTACTGAAGAATCTCAGGCATTGGAGCGTCCATCTAGTGTGAGCTGGAGAAGAATTATTTTCTATATTCAAGGAATTTGGAGCTTTGTTTTCAATTGGAGTTGAATATTAAAGAATTATTAGAAAATCATTCAGGTGGTTTTTGCCGGGAGGGGTTTCCACCTTAAAAACTGTGTGCATTTGTGTTCCTTTTATTTGCTACTATCATTGTACAAACACTGATAATAATTAAAGATTAACTAATTCTTTGAAAGATTAATAATAATACTAACTGAAAGGAATATTTATTCACCCCCACCCCGCCCTCTCAGTATTTCCAACAATTGGTATCAGAGCTTGGTCCCTTCAATAACAGTTTAACAGCTCGAAGGAGGTCATGGATCATACGAAGAATGGTGTAACTTTGTTCAATGAAAATAATTACACTTTGGAAAGGAAGAATGGAGGTCTATCTCTTGGCACAAGGTTATAAAGTAAGGGACACTATTCAAAATGTCTTTACATCAACCGCAGATGAACAAGGTAAGAAGAATTTGGTAAATGATGCAAAAGCAAAGAATATTATTATTAGCGGACTTATTGAATATTCTTATCATAAGGTTTTGGCTTGTAAAACCACCAAAAATGTATGGGACAAGCTTGATAATATATATGTAGGTGACTCAAATTTCAAAGAAGAAATTCTTGAAATCTACAGAGAAAAAATTGAGCAACTTAGAATGAAAGAAGATGGAAACATTGCTGAAAGCTTCCAACATGTTGATGAAATAACCAACACTTTGGTAGGATTGGGAGATCCTTTCTATGAGAAGACTATTATATGAAATATTCTTAGAACATTACCAGGGATATTCAACCCAAAGGTCTCGATCTTAGAATACAGTAAAAATCTAGACAAACTCAACAAAGAGGAATTACATGGAGTTCTCATAGCATATTAAATGAGACTTGATGAAGAAGAGGGTACTTCGCATCTAGAAACTGTGTTCGTTGCATCTAAGAAAACCAATAAGGACAAACAACCTTCAAAGGAAAAGACTTGAACCTACAAGTGTGAAGAAAAGGAGGATGATGAAGAAGTTCTTTCAGATGGAGAATATTATTAAGTTATGAGAAAAATAAAAATTGGTAAGGGAAAATTCAAAGGTAAACTTCCATTGATATGTTTTGGCTGTGGTGAGGATGGGAATTTTGCAGCAAAATGTCCAAACATAAGTGATGGAAACTCAAAAGGAAAGAAAGAATTTAATAAATTCAGCAAGCAAGGAAAAAATAAAGGGTTCAAAAGGAACTTTCTCTCTAAATAAGATAGCTCATCATCCGATGAAGATAGTGATAGCGAAGAAGAAGCCAATGAGAGAGTATTGCTTATGGCCAAGAATAATAAACAAGAGGTATCAAACAATGAAGAAGAAGGGTTGACCATAGAATAATTTTATAAGGAAGCATTCTGGCTTATAAAAGAACTCAAGGCTGAGAAGATCCATTCCAATACTCTTGAAGAACAAGTTCAAGGTCCTAGAATTGAAGTTGAAGAACAAAAATTTATTGTAGAGTCACTTCAAAGGAAGTTGGAAGAAAGCAACCAAGAAAGGGAAGCATTAGACTTCGAAGTAGTCTCACTGTGTAAGGAAGTAAAGAAGGGAACAAATGTCCAAAACTATGCCAAAGAAGAAGAAGCAGGACCTTCTACAACAAAATACAATGAACCTATGAGATCTAACATGCATGTAGACTTCATTGGACATGATTCACAAGAACAACCTTTTAAGAAAATTCTTCGATGAAGATTTCCATCCAGGTACCAACATACTTTTCATGGCTATTGTTATTCATGTGGAAAATTTGGTTGTAAAGTTGTAGAATGTTGCACGTACCCTAGGAACCAATACCATTCCAGCAGATCTATCAAATATGAACCTCCCAGGGCTCAACAAAACATCAATGGATTTGAACATTTAAGAAATAATATGGAACGTTACAAATGTCAAAAAATTGGACACATAGCCAGAGACTGCAGACTTGAAAATCCTCCAGACGAATCTTCGAAGCCACAGAATGAACGAACATGGAAGAAGAAGAAGACTTGTAATTGTGCTCTCGCTCTCAAGGCTTAAAACAACAAAGATGTGTGGTATGTTGATATCGCTTTGTCAATGCATATGACTGGAGATAGAAATAAATTTTTATCTTTGAAAGATAAGAAGGATGGAACCACATCCTTTGAAAATGATTGATCTTCAAATTTTATAAGATCAGGTACTGTCACTCTCGAAAGCAAAGATGTTGTAGCCAAGAATGTTCTATTGGTTGAAAACATGAATCACAATCTTCTCATTTTTGGGTAAATGTGTGATCAAGGACACACAAAGCTATTCAACTCCACAAAATGTGAAATCAGGAAAGGTAGGTATGGTAAAATAGTGGCTACAGCAAGTCGAGCTCCAAACGACATATATGTTCTGGATGAAGCAACTAAAGCATGTTTACTAGCTAAAGAAGATGAAAGTTGGTGATGGAAAAAACGAATGGGTCACATAAACTTTGAAAATATTGTCAGGATAAGAAAAAAGGAAGCAGTACGATAAATGTTGAAAATCTCAAAACCTTCCAACACACTATGTGAGGCTTGTTGGCATGGCAAGCAAAAAAAAAGTCGAATTTAAAACAAAAGAACACTTTGCATTACATCCATTGGAATTAATACATACTGATCTATGTGGTCCTATGAGAACAAAAGGCTTAGATGGAGAATTATATTTCATGTTAATGATATATGACTATACTAGGATGACAATAGTTAGTTTCCTAAAGAGAAAATCCAAAGCATTTGAGTGATTTATGATCTACAATGAATTGGTTGAAAATGAAACTGATTTGAAAATAAAGTGTCTAAGATCAGATAATGGCGGAGAATTCACTTCCAAATTATTTCAGCAATACTGTGACGAAAATGGAATAAAAAGACAATTTTCAACAGCACAAGCACCTCAGTAAAATGGAGTTGCTGAAAGAAAGAACAAAACCGTACAGGAAATGGGTAGAACAATGTTGAAGGAATCAAAATTGGATGAAAAATTATTGGTTCAAGAAATTGATATGACAATATTCATTATCAACTGAAGTCTTCTCATAAATAATTGCAACACGGTCCCAAAATGAATTATGGAAAGGAAAACTGGCTGATGTAAAATATTTCAGAATATTCAGAAGAAAATGTTATATCAAAAGTGAAGATCAAAAGTTGGGTAAGTTTGAATCATGTGTTGACGAAGGTATCTTTGTTGGTTACTCTCGCAAAATAAATGTCTATAAATGATATAATATAAGACGAAAACAAATAGTGGAGAGCATAAATGTTATATTTGATGAAGATGGTGTTCTAACGAATAATGATGAGGACCTAGAATCTTTGAAACTTGAGATAGAGGCTGAAAAAGACACAGAGAAAATTCTAGAACAAAAAGCAACTATCAACTAGGAAGAAGTAAATAATGATCATCAAGATATACATGAACAACAACAAGAAGATCCTCCAAAGAGAACAAAAGAATGGATTCAAAATAACCATCCATAAAATCAAATCATTGGTGACATAAATGAATGTTGTCAGCTTCCTTCATCACAACAAGCTCACATTGCTTTTCTAAAAACCTTTAAGCCTAGTAGTTTTGAGGAAACCAACTAGAATGAACATTGGGTAGCAGCTATGAATGAATAATTTGATAAAATCGAGAAGAATAACACCTGGGAATTAGTTCCATGACCAAAAGATAAAAATGTCATTGGGACTAAATGGGTGTTCAAGAACAAACTGAATGAATATGGACATGTTACCAGAAACAAAGAAAGATTGGTTTTCAAAGGCTATGCATAAGTGGAAGGAATTGATTTCGACGAACAATTTTCACCAATTTCCAGAATGGAAACCATAGGGATGTTTCTCACCTATCCATGTTCAAGAGAAATAAAATTCTACCAAATGGATGTTAAGTCAACATTCTTGAATGGCGAATTAGAAGAAGAAGTTTACATCGAACAACCTGAAGGTTTTCTACTATCAGATAAATAAGACTATGTTTGCAGGTTAAAGAAGGCTCTATATGCTCTCAAGAAGGCTCCCAGAGCATGGTATGCTCATCTTGATGGATATCTACGTCAACAACAGTTCAATAAAGGTACTGTTGATAGAAATATTTATGTACAAATAGAAAAAGATAATTTAACAACTGTTGAGGTATATGTGGATGATACAATTATTGGTAGAAATAATGATCGACTAAGTAAGAAATTTTGTACAAAGATGCAAAGTGAGTTCGAGATGTCTTTACTTGGTGAGCTGACATACTTCTCAGGGCTTCAAATATCTTAGCAAGAGAAAGGAATATTTATATGTTAAGCCAAGTACATCAAGTAAATGCTCAAGAAATTCAAAATGGAAAATTGCAAACCCGTCCTTACCCCGATGGTAACAGGTTGCAAATTGAGCATAGACGACTCATCTAAGGATGTGGATTAGAGGTTGTATATATCTATGATTAGTATTCTTCTATATGTAACAACCTCCTGGCCAGATGTTATGCAAGTAGTTGGACAAATAGAAAGATTCCAAGCAGCGCCAAAAGAATAACATATTATTGTCTTCAAAAGTATTCTTCGATATCTAAAGGGCACAACATAATATGGTTTGTGGTATCTAAAGGGTAACAATCTCATTATTCAAGTCTTTACAGACGCAGATTGGGTAGGAAGTGTTGATGGTTGTAATATCACTAATGGAGCATCATTATGTGTGGGTGGTTGTCTCGTATCATGGTTGAGAAAAAAGAAAACCTCAATCTTGTTATCTACAGTGGAAGAAGAATACATTGCAGCGACAACTTGTTGTACTAAAGTCCTTTGTATGAAACAAACTTTGCAAGATGTTCAAGTACAATTCAATGCACCTATTTGAATATTTTGTGATAACACTAGTGCCATAGGCATCTCCAAGAATCCTATCATGCATTAAAAAACAAAACACATTCTGATCAAATATCATCTGGTTAGAGAACAAGTCGCTAAAAAGAATATCAAACTTGAATATGTTGGTACAAAAGAAAAAATTTATGATATCTTCACTAAAAATTTACCTCCTAAATCATTTGAATATCTTCGCCATAATCTTGGGATTATCCCAATTTCTCATTAGATTTTCCTTATTCAAAAAATAAAGGGGGAGTGGAAGTGTGTACAGGTCCGCAGGATGAAGGGGAGTTACCCTTTGCTATTAATGTCAAAAGGGGAGATAATGTTGAAGGAAGAGGTTTCATGATCGGAGGGGGAGTACTTGTGTTGACATTAATGCCAAAGGGGGAGTTTTTTTATCAGTGGTTTTCATTAATGTCAACCAAAGCAGCACCAGGGGCTACCTCGATCTTACATGGAAATTTTTACCTACCAAATTATTCTATTCCGATTCAAGGATATTTTTATGGTTTCTAATTTTCGATATGTTCCCGTTGATATATGGGTCGCCACATAATTCTTCAAAGTTTGAGAGATATGCATGTTTGAAGTTAGTAACCCCAATTAGTGGGCTAAAACCCCATGGGGTCGTGGCATGAAACTTATCATTGGTTGTGGTCATTGAACAATAAATAATTAATAACTTTTAAGATCCTAAAATCCCTCCCACATTCACTTGTTGAAGACACTCTCAACCTAAGAATTTATATAAATTGTGATCCTCATATCCTCCAAATGTAGGGATTTCTCTACTTGAAACAGGTCATCGTGGCATGTTCGCTATAATGATTTTTCTACAAAGGTTCAGAAGCTGAAATTTTTATCACATGAAGACGAAATCCTGAGGAATCTCATGTAAAATTTTTTTATCATGGTTTGCAATATTTTAGGAGGTATGATTTGTGGAAGTTAGGGTTTTTACAGGCTCATGAACTTCATCTCAAAGAGGTGACCTTGGTAAAATCATCATAACGCTCTCTCTGAGCATCAAATTAGAATTTTGTAAAACTTTGTGGATAGTGTACGGACTATAGGTTTCTCTGTATCAATTTTGGAGCCAAAGGAGGAAACATTGACATGTGGCATGTCATACAAGTTTGCTCTACTGAACTAGTCCATAATTAGGTCATTGTGAGAGATTGGGTATAAATTTGTCTTAAACAATCCAAATTGGGTCAACCCTATGGA
The DNA here is from genome assembly GCA_034641835.2 of Pinus albicaulis. Classification (NCBI taxonomy): domain Eukaryota; kingdom Viridiplantae; phylum Streptophyta; class Pinopsida; order Pinales; family Pinaceae; genus Pinus; species Pinus albicaulis. Next base: position 69,335,357 of record CM076576.1, read on the forward strand.
ATTGGAAAGAAGACTCAAAGGGATACTACAGGATAAAAAATCACATATTGGGGATCTGAAATAACAGAGATACATCAGATTCAATATCGAGCTCCTAGAAGGAAAGAAAAAACTAGATCATATGTTGTCAAGGGTTGCAAAGATCCAGACTTTCTAGGACATAAAAGCAAAGCAAGGTGCAACAGATGCAAGCTCCAGGTAATTATATTCTGTATATGCATGTTCATATCTTAATTGCATTAGGTTCTTTGTATTATAATTTTCTTTTTTTTTTGTTTAGCACTGACATATTCTATGCAGGATGAGTTAAGTTTTGCTATTATCATGTCATGGGTATTTCCTTGAAGAATTTTTGCAGGTATTATATATTCAAGATAAGACTCAATTAATGATCTAATTTTCTAAAGAGTGAGAAAGGGTAGCATGACAAGAGCAGCAATCAAGGTGCATAACAGTAGCAAGAAGTTCACCACATGAAGTCTTCAAGTGGCAGCATTGCATAAAATTATTGTAAATTTATCATTGTACTAACTCATTGTAAAATTTGTACAAGTTTATATTAGCCAACAATTGAAGAGGCAGTGTCGGCAGGTCTGGGATCATCATTAGGTGGTTGTGTTATAGTTGGGGTTATGGTCTAGTGTGTCTTATTCTTGTACATCATTCTATATCATTGTAAAGTGGGCCATTTTCCTTGCTACGAGTGTCCATTCTTCTTTTATTCTTCTATAGGGTGGTAGGGTGGTGCTAGGGTGAGTTGTAGCTCATTAGGTGTTGGGGAATATGTTCAGTTGACTACTAAAGAATCTCGGGTGTTGGAGCGTCCATCCAGTGGGAGCTGGTTTAGAATGTTATTCTAGATTCTAGGAATTTAGAGCTTTCTTTTCAATTAGAGTTGAATATTAAATAATTATTAGAAGATCATTCAAGTGGTTTTTTTCCCAGAGTGGGTTTCCACCTTAAAAACTGTGTGCATTTGTGTTCCTTTGTTTACTACTATCATTGTACAAACACTAATAATAATTGAACATTAAATAATGCCCTGAAATATTAATAATAGTACTAATTCACCCCCCCGCTCAGTATTTCCAACAAATGCTCACCTACACATTAATCATGGTAAACCTAGATCATGGTTCTCTATAACTTTGAGCTAAAAATCAAAGTCTTCTAATAAGATAATTTTTTCCTTTCTTATGATATTTAAGATTTAGTTTTAGAAGATATATCAAACTAGTTTAGAATTAATATCGTAGCCTAGATTCACAGATTTTGTCCTGGAAGTAAAAAGGTGCTTAGATTTATACTAAAATTTATATTTGAGCATATATTTCAAGATTTGTTTCTCCCAGAACATAATAAACTTTTAATTTCAACAATTACAAGAGTACTTCCATTCTGTTTTTAATTTTGTTATTTTGACTTGTTTTTTTCCTATGGCAATGAAGCTAAGCTACCAAAACTAGCTTCTTCCTCCATTCATAACCCATATATTCTGACGATTTTTGGACACCAGGGCTTAAGTGTAAGGTCTTTTGTAACTTGGGCATAAGTCCATATGACCTGTAGAGTTCAAAACTTGAAAACTTTCATACATTAACTACTAAAAACCTTCATAAAAGTAAGATTATAATAATCGATGAGCTTGACTTCTACATGCTTGTGCTCTAGTTATATGATTTATTTTGTACAATAAGCTATCACCCTTGATATGGAGTTACCTATAACCAAATCAAGTACGACATTAAACAACCATAATGAGTAAAAACTAACGAATCATACCCGTTTCAATTATTGTTTACTTTTATGGGAATACTAGAAAACTTTACATTACTCAGTAGTTCCAATGACGAAGCATAGTCATCCCATAAAAATAGTTATATGATTAGTCATAGTAATGGGTATTGCTTACGTAATCACTTCATATTGGGAAACAACTCATATAACAAGCTGCTAATCCCTTGGATATCAAGCTTTTGTGTAATGTAAGAACCTAATGACTAGACAAAGCTTAGATATGTAACTACACTAGATTATAAGATATATGCACTGTTCAATACATATGACACTATAAATCCATATGCTATCTATGTGGTGATGATGGTAAAATTATTTGGACATATTAAATGATATGTTTCATGTTCTGTGCTTATTTGTTTCATGTTAACCAAGCTCAAATGTTCATTGATTATGGAATACTTTATCAATTATGGAACTGTGATATAAGCATAAAAATAGCTTATCAATAGTTGGAGTCGATGGTACTACTAGTGTTCACATTATGCTAAAGCTTACAAGTATCATCACATAAGCAGTAATAGTTAGCATGCTTATAAATAGCTCAATTCTGTAATCATTATAGTCTTGAAACAAGAGACTTTCATAAGTATAGTAAGTTGATTACTAGGAATAAGCAGATATCATACAAGCTAAGATAATGGTAATAATATAAAAATAGTAGTATCACTTAAGCTCTATCATGGCTTTTATTAGAATAATAACGTATCAATACCTTACTTACAACTTTCCTTATACTGACCATATTTATTCTGTATACTTATTGTTATTGTTCAAGTTTTGTAACATCTCTATATTAGTGTAAACATTACAAAGATATAACACTCATTACCTTGTAGTAAAGCTATAGGAATCAAGCATGGTAAATATTTTCGAAACACTTAATGTAATAATTGGTCTTTTTATCCTATATGCTCATATTAGAGATATGGTAGTCTCCCTAATTATGGGTACTCTATTACTAGTCCAGCATAACAGGTAAGTCTAAGCATATTGAATTCATGATACGTTTACTATACTGTATCATGCTTGTTTTTTCCTATAATTACACCATAATCACCTTAGATATCATCATAAAACTATGCTTCTTCTATAATAAAACATCATCCAACAAGGCTCTTGAACATAACAGCTTATGGAAACATGTATGTATTACTTTTACAGGGACATGTAGCTTATCCATGGTAATCATAAAGCTTATATTAGCTCACTATTCCAGGTCTGATGATTATTATGTATACTCTTTCTAAAAACAAATCAATGTTCACCTATTAGGTATTTCGGATACCAATGTTGTTGGTGCAAAGTCTACTGCTACTTATGTCACAGAGTAAACTGTTGCTGCTAAAAACTAGGTGTTTGAAAAATTTTTAGGGCCGAAACTTGCTTCCTTGTAGCTATCCTTGTTTATAGCAGCAAAACGATGATTGTATTTGTAAACTATAATGTTAGATTATTTAACATATTACTCTTCACTTATGTCGAATCAGCAAGACATGTATAACTATAAATTACAAATTTCACTTCACACTTGTTGATTTTTGGTTAATTAATTAAGTATTTTGAAAGTATCTTGAGTGAGGCACATGCCTACTATGAAATGTGATGTGAAATAAACTTGTGCATTTTATTGTGTATGAAAGATATTGACTTCAATATATTGGTATATATAAATGCTAATTTTCTCATTTCTCATTTGCCTTGTAGCATAGTACTTTGGAGCAGGTTAAAAAACTTGTTAGTACTCTCAATGAAGAAGAAGTCCCATCTGAAGATGTTGTGGATAAGTATGCAGTAGATAAGGCTTCCTGCAATATGGACTGTAAACACATGCTCACAATTAGGTTGAAAAAGCTAGTCACTACTTCCATTTGAAAATAATTTATGTCAAATAACATGAGCCATAATGGTAAAATTCTATAATTTCTATCGATGTGACACTAATGAACCTATGCCAAGGTAAAATATTTTTCTTATCCATAGAATCATCCAAAATTTCTATAAGGATATGATTTTTACTTGAAGATGTGCTTTTTGGTATTTCTGGAGCAATTTTGAAATGTAACTTATGAGTGTGTAGTTAGATGTGGTACAAAAAAGAAATTTCTTATGACCATTTTGAAAAGAAAAAAAAGGTGTATACTTAGTAACTTACATAGGGGAAGATGGTGTTGAATAGTCATTTTAACTGCAATTTTGGATAATTTATTTTTTTGAATAATAATTGTTCTCTATTAGTGGAGAAAACTATGGAAACATAAACAATTCTTTGATATTGCTGCATTTTGAGAATAAGATACATTTTATACTGCATTTTTTAAATTAGTAGTAGGCATCAACTTCTCTTGGTTCTTTTGGGTCCTATTGTAAGCTCAAGTACACATGTTTTCATTGTCCTATAGTGTAAAAAAGTTAAAGTTTTTACCTATTTTTAACATAAGTCCTCTATCTGCAGCTCCCTTGTTTATGACGATGTTCAAGGTAACTGTATGTAACACACTACTCCTATGAATGTTTGGACTAACCAAGGTATGAGTTATCTTAGTGGGAAAAAAATTGAACAACATGCTATACTTAATGCTTGCATGTCATCTGATATTTTGAGTAATTTATCTATCATGGTCATTTTCATTGATATCTTATATATGTATGACTATCTTTTATTTCCATCATTTCAGGTCTTTTCACGTGGCATTTCTCACCATATCTATAGTTCTAAGCTGTTGAGCATGGGAAGGTTGCACTAGATTCACCAGTGCATTGTTTTGCATAAATGGTATATTCTTTGTGGGGAAAGGGGAGTATTGGTTCCCCTTTCCTTGATTGGTGTATGAAGGTTTCGGTGAATCTCTTGTATCAACATTTATAGCCAAGTATTGGTTCCCCTGTGATGGAGGATATGGGCCTCCCTATTTTTGATGGTATGGAATAGCCCTATTTTTCACGTTCTGCAGAGGTGCAGGCTGACCCTGATAGTACCCGGGTTGTGATAAATTCTACATAGTATCTTAAAAATATCCTGGGTACTAATAGTTTTTGTTTGGTTGATTTTGTGCTAAGGACCCTTAGAAATATTTGGGAGGATCTGGTAGATATATCCATATTGGGTGTAAATGAGCTCAAGTTTATGAGATTTACTGATGACATCTTCCTCTGAGAAAGGTTTTTGCGTTGCCACGTCTTTTGAAATCTCTGCAGTGAGAGTCTTCAAGGATAAGTCCAAGAGGACTCGATCTTTGAGTTTGGATTTGCACAAGTGCGACGTCTCTTCCATTTGTGGAGATGGTCTGATATATGAATGGAAGGTGTTTTTCTAAAGTGAGTAAGTAGTTCCATTCTTGAATCATGATGAATCAGTAGTTGGAAATAGGTAAGGAAAGCAGTATCGAGGGTGCTAAAGGTTCCATGCGTCGCAAATGGCTGATCAACATACCATTTCATTGTAGGCCATGTTAAGGTGCGCTGTTGTGTAACCAGCTCCAAAAATAGAAGAAAAGAGATATAAACGCCTTAGAAATGAGCCACTTCGAGGGGGCAACCTCCAATACATTACATAAATGAACAATTCTTGGATGATACAATTCACAAAACCTCCTTTCTATATATAGGAGTCCATGGGGCCATAATGTAATCCTAGTGGGCCACAATGTAATCCTAGCCGACCTAACAATAATAATTTAAGGGCACAATAATAACAAAATGGGGTTACAAGGGTACAATAATAACAATAAGGGGGTTACACTAACAACAATAAGGGACTATACTAGTAATATAGGGACCTAACATGCCCCTCTCCTTCAAAAAAGTGTTGTCCTCAACGCTTGAGTAGCTGTGTGTGCTTATGTATAAAATTCTCATCCTCGCATGTAGAATCTTCAGTGGGTAAGTTCTTCCACTTGATGAGATACTCTGAAATTGATCAATTCCGTAGTTGTCGAGTTCTTGTTTCCATGACCGCTTCTGGTTCCAATATGATTTTTCCTTCCTCATCAAGTTCTGGAAATATTGTTTGAACTGGAAGATTTTCTCCTATAACCTTCTTTAAGCATGAAACATGGAAAACTGGATGTACTCGCGAAGAAGTAGGAAGCTCCAATTTGTATGCCATAGTACCAATCTTTTGCAACACCTTGTAAGGACCATAGTACTTTGGCGATAATTTATTATCCTTCTTTGCTTACTTGAGGGACATTTGTTTGTATGGTTGTAGCCGTAAAAATACCCAATCTCCTACATCAAAACTTCTCTCGCTGCGATGTTGATCTGCCTGTTGTTTCATTCGATTTTGTGCCAAATTCAGGTTATCCTTTAAGAGTTGGAGAACTTCTTGCTGATGCTCGATGTGATCTTCCAGTGCTTGAACCTTCGAATTTTCCCTTAAAGATGATGTGATCGATGGTGGATGATATCCATAAAGTGCCATAAATGGGGTCATTTTTGCTGCAGTATGGAAGGAAGTGTTATACCACCATTCAGCGAGAGGTAACCACTTGACCCATTGTGTTTGTTTATCGGATACAAAACAACGAAGATATTCTTCCAAACATTTATTTACTATCTCAGTTTGACCATCAGATTGAGGATGATAAGATGAGCTATGAGCTAATTGAGTACCCAAACAAGAAAATAACTCCGTCCAAAAATTTCCAGTAAAAATGGGATCTCTGTCGCTCACAATAACCCTTGAGCTTCCATGTAGCTTTTGAATTATGTCCATAAATGTAGTAGCAACTGTACTTGCTTTAAATGGATGAGATAATGCACAAAAGTGTGCATACTTAGTAAGTCTATCAACTACCACCATGATGACACTCTTTCCTTCGGACTTAGGTAAACCTGTGATAAAATCCATTGAAATCTCCTCCCAACGTTGACCTGGAATGGATAAAGGTTGTAGAAGTCCTGGGGTCTTAATTGTTTCCACTTTATTCTGTTGGAAAACCAAACATTCCGCCACAAACTTTCGAATATCAGATTTAAGGCCATCCCAAAAAAATTCTTTCTTCACCCTGTGGTAAGTTTTTAAAAATCCTGAGTGTCCTCCTAAAGGAGAAGAGTGCAATTCCAGAAGAATCTTTTGTTTTAGTTGGGAATTCTTACAAAGATATAAGCGATCTTTGTACCATAAGGAATCATTTTTCCAACTAAATGTATCGGATGTACTAGGATCTTGCTGCAACTTTTGAATGAGTGTCCATACATCTTTGTCCTTCTTCCATTCATCTCTTGCTTCAGTTATCCAATCTGGTTGGATAATAGAAATAGCACAAAGCAATGCTTCCACCTCTTCATTCTTTCTTGAGAGTGCATCTGCAACAACATTCAGCTTTCCTTTTTTGTAGATTATTTCAAAGTCGTAACCCAACATCTTTGTGACCCATTTTTGTTGTTCTTCTGACGATAGTCTTTGTTCCAAAAGTGTTTAAGACTATCATGATCAGTTTTTACCTTGAAGTGTCTTCCCATTAGGTAAGTTCGCCATTTCTTTAGTGCATGTAGTATTGCTAACATTTCCTTCTCATAAATAGGTTTCTGTAAATACTTTCCTTTGATTGGACGACTTCAAAAGCAATGGGTCTTCCTTCCTGCATTAAAACTGCACCAATTCCATTTCCTGAGGCATCACATTCCACAATAAAGGTTTTTGTGAAGTCTGGTGTAGCTAAGACCGGTGCTAGGCACATTGCCTCTTTAAGACGTTCAAAGGCCTTGGTTGCTTCAGGAGTCCATGAAAATGCATCTTTCTTCAATAATGTTGTTAGAGGTGCTGCTATTCTCCCATAATTCTTAACAAACTTGCGATAATACCTTGTTAACCCGAGAAATCCTCGCAACTGCTTTATGGTTGTTGGGAATTTCCATTCCTTAATGGCTTTAATTTTGTTAGGGTCTACCTTAACACCCTCGTGAGATACGATATGACCCAGATATTCCACCTCTTGTACTCCAAAGAAACATTTGGATGTTTTTGCATATAATTGTTTCTCCTGCAATAGTTTGAGCACCCTGTCAACATGTTGAACATGATCCTTCCAAGGCCTATTGTAGATTAGTATATCATCAAAAAATACTAGCAAAAATTTTATAAGGAAGGGTTTGAAAATGGAATTCATCAACCCTTGAAATGTAGAAGGTGCATTGGTAAGGCCAAAAGGCATGACCAAAAATTCTTAATGACCCTCATGAGTTCGAAATGCTGTTTTTGGAATATCTTCAGTCTTCATTCTAATTTGATGATATCCTGAACGAAGATCCAACTTGGTAAAATAAATTGCTCCATGTAATTCATCCAATAATTCATCAATCACAGGAATGGGAAATTTGTCTTTAATGGTGAGCTTATTGAGCTCCCTATAATCCGGACACATTCGCCATGATCCGTCCTTCTTGTGTACCAAAACTACAGGAGCAGAGAAAGAACTTTGACTAGGTTGAATTATACCCGCCTCTAACATTTCTGCAATCATACGTTCAATTTCGCTCTTTTGGAAGTAAGGATATCTATAAGGCCTGATGTTTGGACGAACACTTCTCGGAATCAAATGAATAGCATGATCATGATCACGAATAGGTGGGAGTCCTTTGGGAGTTTCAAACACCTTGGAATGATTGTCCAAGACTTGTTGGAAATCTGCAGAAATAGATGATTTTGATGTTGGAACTTCTAGTGAGCATAATTGTGCAATTACGCCTCGTTGTTCTTTCTTTAGAAGCTTTGTCATGCCATTAGAGCTTATTATCATTCCTGGCTTCCCTTCAATACCCCGTAATTCGACTTCCTTTCCTTCTGAAAAGAATTTCAAGAAAAGTTCTTGAAAATTAAAAGCTACCGTCCCCAAAGATTGTAACCATTGTACTCCTAGTACAACATAAGCACCTCCCATAGGAATGGAAAGCATTGGACTAGTCAATACATATTCCCCCATGGTTAGCTTGATATTATGGCATTTTCCAGAGCAATTTATAGTTCCTCCATTTGCAACCATCACTTTACATTCTGGTGCTGGGTATAGGAAACAATTTAATTCCTTGGCTACCTTACAATGAATAAAATTATGGGTGCTACCTGAATCAATCAACACTATTACCTTTTTCTTCTTGATTTTTCCTTCTATCTTGAGAGTTTGAGGAGTGGTAATTCCTGCCGGTGCATTACACGATATGGTCGGATTCATTTCTTCCTCTTCTAGGGCTGGTTCCTGGTGTATATCCTCTTCTTGTTCATTTTCTTCTTCCTCTTCACAATCTATGTAAAATAATTTCTTCCCAGCACACTTATGACCTTTAGTGTATTTGCTATCACAACTGTAGCAAAGCCCTTTTGCTCTTTTTTCTTCCAATTGTTGTGGTGTCAACCTTGTAGGATGTGGAAATCTAGGCGTAGCAACACTTCCTTCTTTATAGAATTGAGTGGTAGGCTTCCTTGTCGCCATAATTTTACATTCAACTTTTCTTGCCAACCTGAATGCCTTCTCCAATGAATCAGGTTCCAAAACTCGAACTTCATGTTGGATGTTATCCTTTAAAGTGCCTAGGAAGAGATCAATCCTGTGTTCCTCTGTAAGATCAGTTACCCTTATATTCAATTTTTGGAAGTCCTCAATGTGCTGCCCCACTAAACCCTTTTGTTTGAAATTTATCAATTGGGTAAAGAAGGTGTTGCTCTTTGTATCCTCATAATGTGCTATCATTTCCTCCGTAAAAATTGACCAAGTGACAATTTTTTTACGGGAGCAAAACCATTGATACCATACAAATGTATTTTGTTCTAAATGTAAAGTTGCAATGCGTACCTTTTGTGTGTTTTGCACGTTATGGAGATCAAAATATTGCTCCATCTGTAGTATCCATGTTACCGGATCCTTTCCATCAAACTTCTTCATATCCATTTTTGGAATATAGTGGTTCTTCCCGCCAACATTCAAGTTTATGAAATCATGATTAACATTTATTTTGTTCTCATCATGAGGTTCTTCTCCTATATTTCCACCATTAGGAATCATTTCTGGTTTTAAGCTTGTCATCAAGCCTTCCATGTATGCTTTTAGATCACTCTTCATGTTTTTCATGTTGTCTTTCATGTCATCCATCTTAGCTTCCACGCCATCCATCTTAGCTTCCACGCCATCCATTTTAGCTTCCATGCCTTTCTTCAAACCGTCCATCTTCACTTCCATGCCTTTCTTCAAAACTTCCATTTCATTTTTTGTTGCTCTTTGCGAGAGTGAAAACTGTTGCATTTGTTCTTGTAATTTTGATAGATCATGTTGCAATTCTTCATCTTCATGAGTCATAGTAGAGCCTTCTGAAGGCTTAATGGGTGTTGAATTCTTTTTAGGGGCCATTTTAGAATCCAATATTGATATCTGTTCTACAAGATGCCCTTGGAATCAATTCAACTTGATTCTTCAAACAAGACTTATGCAATTCGGAAAAAAAATACACACCTTTTACTAGCTTTGAGGAGCTCGATGTTGAAATTGAATTATCTCTATAGTTGAAAATATTCGATATCTGAAATTCAGGCCTGTAGTAGATCTCTGAAGCTTCTTTCAAATGCCACAGGTCTGACCTGATTTGGATTCTCCAAGACAAAGTTGTGTCCAATCTCCCACAATGACCTAATTCTGGGCTGGTTTAGTAGAGCGAACTTGTACGACTTGCCACGTGTCACTGTTTTGTCCTTTGTCTCTGAAATTGATAGACACGAAACTACGAGTAGTGTAATTGTGACCACTGCAACCTCCAATCCAATCTTCAGAGAGAGAGTTATTGAACTTTTCCCGCGATCACCTCTTTGAGATGAAATTCAGGAGCCTGAAAAAGCACTACCTTCCACAGATCATATCTCCAAAAATATTGCGAACCAAGCTCTGAAATTTTTTGATGAATTTCCTCAGGATTTCAGCTTCGCACCATATAAATTTCAGATTCTGAACCTTCGTAGAAAAAAATTTATAGCGCAAATGCCACGATGACCTGTTTAGGAGCCTGAAAAAATACCTGACTTCCACAGATCATATCTCCGAAATTATTGCGAACCAAACTCTGAAATTTTTATACAAGCTTCCTCAGGATTTTTTCTTCGCACCCTAAAACTTTCAGCTTCTGAAACTTCGTAGAAAAAAATTTATAGCGAAAATGCCACGATGACCTGTTTGGAGCAGCGAAACCCTAGAATCCAAAGCTCTGATACCAAATGTTGTGTAACCAGCTCCAAAAATAGAAAAAAAGAGATATCAACGCCTTAGAAATGAGCCACTTCGAGGGGGCAACCTCCAATACATTACATAAATGAACAATTCTTGGATGATACAATTTACAAAACCTCCTTTCTATATATAGGAGTCCATGGGGCCATAATGTAATCCTAGTGGGCCACAATGTAATCCTAGCCGACCTAACAATAATAATTTAAGAGCACAATAATAACAAAATGGGGGTTACAAGGGTACAATAATAACAATAAGGGGTTTACACTAACAATAATAAGGGGCTATACTAGTGATATAGGGACCTAACATGCGCTTAAATAGTCTTAGCCAAATGGTATCATCTATGATACTATTCGATGAACAAAACAGGTGGAAAGTCATTATATGATTTCTGGGGTCTTCTGCTTACTTCCCTTAAAATTTTGTTATATATGAAGGGATATTTGTGGGTATGGGGGGCCAGTTACGGCCATGTGTAATGGGTTTGTTTTTTAACTTCGTTAGATCTGGAAGATTTACCGAAGCTAAAAAAGGTAACATATTATTAATGACTATTATAGTACGATAGTGTACGGGTATGTGGTGGCCTTGGGAAGGTGCCTGAGAAATATTTCCTTGTGGCACTCCTAGAGGGGTGATTTGCTAACTCCCCGAAGGGGTAGAAATCCTTTGACCTTGAGGGGACATTGGAGGATTTGAATGTGGTGACTCTGAAGGGGTCTCCACTGGTGTGGTAATCGATGACCCTTAGGTTTTTCCATTCAAAGATGCCCTGATAAAGGATGATTTGATAAAAGTGGTAGCGTGACGTCCTCTACGCCTGAAAGATGGGAGGCGTCACACTCCTCCCTCTAATGGGGGAAGGTTTAAGAAACTCCTAGATCAACAGGGTCGCGTTGGGTCCCCTATGGTGTCAATTAGTGTAATATTATTGGTATTTTTTTTTTTGGCGAAGGATGATTTCTATTAAATTAATAATATAATCACATCCATAAAAAAAAGTGAAAAATGGAAAGGTAATTTTTCTCTTTAACTTTAAACTATGTGAACAAGCAAGAAAAAAAAGGTTTTTGTTTGTCTTTTGTATGATACCAAAAGCCTATACAGAACTAATCATCCTCACACTCTCATTGCAACTGGGCCTTACAAAGATATCTTCTGATGGGTACTCAGGCCAACGTACTAAAAGAATTGGCGACATCTTCCAGGAGTCGAAGAATCGACCAAGGTAATGGTATGAGGATCGAGTGTTGCATGCACCATCACCTATAGGGAAAGTATTCTCTAGTTTTTGCCACTAAAGTACCTTCGTGCCACGTGAGCATTCAAGTATTGAGTAGGCTTAGTAATCGGTGACCAGTACTGAGCACTAGATGGGTCAGGTAGCCCCAATGAGTACTGCATGCATTGGGCCTCAGCCTAACCACCTCTTAAAAGGGTATCTATAGTGCTCGGGTATTTTTTCATGGGAAAATAGATGGATTTGATGCTCGTTAAAATGTCAACATCTATGTTTCAAAATGCATTATGACCATGACGCCTTATTGGATTCCTACCCCCGGTGGTCCTAACCTGAACTATAATTTTCTTTTGTGACCCCCGTGGGGAGAATTTAGTGAGTTCAAATTATTGTTATTTTTAAAGAGTCTCAATTTTCTTTAGGGTGTGATTTTTTTAAGCAAACAAAAGATAAGAACAAAGGTCCCAAAACAGTCGGTGCCTTTTTGAACCCTTTTAGTTCAAAACTTTCTAATGCTTCGTGTGTGTCTTTGAGTGAAAAATCAAGAGTGTGATGAGATTTGGATATGCGATGATCCTTGACATTCCTTTTCTAATTAAACTATGTGTGATTTATCCTTGCAAAAACTTGAAATGATTTGCGGATTAGGGGTCGCTTACGCTTCTCCTATTCAAACTATGTTGCACTATAGGGAGATGGTATTTCAAATTGTCTTACGATAACATAGTTACCGGTCAAACGAGAAATATTACTTCAAAACAAGAAATCTAGCCCAAAAAAACTAATAAAACATGAAAAATAGCCAAAAAATGAAAAGTGTCTTCCAAAACGCACTGTTTTTTTTTTGGGTCAAATTTCAACATTTTTTAAAATTACGCTAAAAACCAATTTTTTTCTTGAAAAAAGGATTGAAAAAACACCATTGAAACAAAAAGTGTTGATGGTGGAATAGCATTGCCAATTTTTTGTGTGCAAAACATAGCCTAAAAACAAAAAGTGTTGATGTTGGAATATCGTCGTCAATTTTTTGTGTGCAAAAAACACCTTGAAAAAGAGATGTGTTAATGTTGGAATAATGTCTTTTTCTTTTTGGGGTAAATTGTCCACAATTTCTAATAATGACATTAAAGATACAATATTATGACTCTAGAAAACCTTAAAATTTCAATGATAAAGATGACATTAAAGATAAAATATCAAGTCTTAAAATTCCAACAATTTTTAGGCATGGTATTAAAGATAATCTATTATCGTGTTTATGAAAAGCCTTAAAAATCCAAGGATGAAATTAAAGATAAATTATCACCTTTATGAAAATAAATTCCAGCGATTTTAAGGCATGGTATTAAAGATAAAATATCACTTGTAAAAAAAATAAAAATAAATAAATAAATAAACAAAAATTAAAAAATTAAAAAAATAAATAAAAAAGAGAAAAATTTGAAAAACACACAATTTAAAGAAAAAAAATTAACCCAAAACAAAAAAAAAAACAAAACGGATTTTATGTTTTTCAAGTTATAAAAAAAAATAATAATAAAAAACCGCATAGTTAAAAAAATGATAAAATAAAAAATAAAAAATTAGTTTAATATATATATATATATATACACCCAAGCTCATTTGCTGGAAGATTTGGCTTGAAAGAAACAATCGGATATTTCAAGAGAAGGCCCTTAACTAGCAGAAGATCGGTGTGAAAATCAAAAGCCTATTCAAAGAAATAATGCAGGCCAAGGTGAACCAGAAGCAGGCTTGTAGCTTAAACTAGCAAGGGCTAAATCTCCCCACGAGACAAAATATGGAGAAAGACAGAGAAGAATGGAAAATCAAGTTGGAGGATGAGGACTTCGACAAATGGAGAAGTAGCACATATATTCACACTATGTTTTTTGATGGCACAACAAAGGGAAATCTACGGAAGGCTGGCGGCGGAGAAATTATCTGTTTCCCTTCAAACCAAATCATTTCCCACTTTTCTTGGGGTTTGGGTCTCACCTCGAACAATCAAGCAGAAGCCATGGCTCTTCTCCAAGGCTTGAAACAGTAACATGGAATCAAGGAGGCTCGCATTATTGGAGACTCACAAAACCTCATTGGCCTGATTGTGACAAAATCAGTCCCCAAAGAACTCCACTTGAAATGAATTTTTGATTGTAATAATAAGTTGACCGCATCTTTTGACAGACTTCAGTTCTTTCATGTCCTTCGGAAAAATAATACAGAAGCGGATCTTGAGGCCAAGATTGTTGTTTCTTTACATGCGAGATCTCTCCTCTGCGATGAGGGGGATTCATGGGACCCTTTGCCTTAGTCGGCCTCTTTTCCTATCATGTATTTTTGTCTCTTGCTGCAGCAATTTATTTGTATTAGAAGGTATTCTAGTCAATGGGAAATTGCTAGATTGAATGTAAGAACCAGAGTAGGCGAACTTTGCTGTTTCGGAAACCCCCTAGACTTTGGGTCTTCAGATGTAAAACCACAGAGCATAAGTCTCAGAAATTTTGAAGCAATATAAACATACCCATTTAAAAAAAATAAAAATAAAAATTAAAAGAAAAAAAAATAAAAATCTTAAATTAATAAAAATTTCAATTTAGAAAAAAAAATAAAAAATTGAAAGAAAAGTTAAATAATAATTTATTTTTATTTTTTGAAAAGTATATAAATATATGAAAAATACATTTTTTTTAATAAAAATATTTTCATAAATTAATTTTCTTTTTTAGTAAAAAAAAAAAAAAAAAACATTTTTAAAATTAAAATTAAGAAATAAATAAATAAATAAAATTAAACAACAACAACCACCACAACAATAATAATAAACTAAAATTAATAAAAAATTAAAATGATTTAAAAAAAAAAAATTATTATTAAATTTTTTTAATTTTTGTTTTATTTTTTAATTTTTTTAATTTTTTAATTTTTTTAATTTAATTTATGTTTTTTTAATTTATTTATTATTTTCTTAATTTAATATCTTTTAATTTTTTTAATTTTAAATTATTTTTAGATTTTGATTTTAAAAATGTGTTTTTTGTTTTCTTGATTTTTTTTTTTTAATTTAATTTCAAAAACATGAATTGTGTCTTTCTTTCTTTTTTTGAAAATGTATTTTATATGTGTGTTGTTTTTAATTTAAATTTTCTTTTAGGATTTTTAATGTTTTTTAAATTTAATTTAATTTTTTAAAATTTGTATTTTAATATTCTTTTTAACCCTTTTTTTTATTTAAAATTCTGAATTTTAACTATTTTTTATTTTAGTATTTTATATTTTAATTATTTTATTTTATCATTTTCTTTAATTACACTTTTTATATTAACTTAAAAAAAAATGTTTTTTTTGTCTTGGTTAATTTTTAGTTTTTTCCTTACAATAAAGAGTTTTTTTTTTTTTTTTTCTTCTTCTTTTTTAATTTTTTTTTTTGGTTTAAATTTTTTATACAAGTATTTTTTTTGTTTTAACACTTTTATTGTCTTTTTTTTAATATTTTTTTTTGGTATTTGAATTATTTTTGTCATGTTTATTTTATTTTATTTTTATGTTTTGTTACATAGATAAAAGTTACCACTCTAAACAAAAAGGATTGATCTTGCATCAACACTTTTCAGAATTAGCATGAATATCACTAACATTTTAAAACAAATGTTCATACATGATAAATAAAAAAATTTAAAGTGCCAAAAAAGCACGCTTTTTCTAAATCGACATGATATTTTAAAAAAACAAAAATCAAAGAAAATTTGAAGTTCAAAAAATATGCTTAAAAAAATAGGTTATTCTACATCCCCACTTTTCAAAATCGACATGAAAATCATGACATTTAAAAAAAAAAAGTCATAAGAAAATTTAAAGTGCCAAAACTATGCTAAAAAAAGGGTTATTCTGCATCACCACTTTTTCAAAATCAAGTGTTTTTTTTGCTACCTAAAAAAAATGGGCACCGAGTGATTTTCTTGTTTGATTGGTAACTATGTTAGAAATCTTTCATATGATTTCCTAGCCTAACCAAGAGGTGAAAGGGCAATAGAGATTACTCGCTTTCGTTATCAACACTTTGACCCTAGTCCTTAGTGTAATGCAAAAATTGAAATAACTTAACTAGTAAAAGGATGTGCGGATTTAGTGGGCCACTTACTTTTTGACTAATTAAACTATGTGTTATGTATTTCTATAAGAAAATAACTTGTTCAGAAAGCATGTGTGGATTAGTGCCACTTTATTTTCTCCTATGTAGGTTATATGTAATTTGCAAATATAAACTAAAATTAAAAACACCTAATTGCCATGCTAGTTTGAGGTTTAGTTCTACAATTAACTGTCCTAACAATAGTAAAATGCAGAACAATAGTGATAGCAAGTTATTATGGGTTTCCAATCACCTTACATATGGACAAAGTATAGCAAATTTGACTTGTTGGTCTACCACGTGATTTGTCTTCCCACATGCACAGGGTGCGCATCTGTCAGAGGATAATGTGCACTGTTGTGTAGAATAAAAAAAAAATCGCACTCTCTCCTATTTAGAATAGTCATCGGATGTGATGAGAATTTTACGGAGAATGAAAGGATGGTTTGCAACAAATTTGAGCAGGGATAATTTCCTATAAAATACAATCATTAACTTAATAAGAGGAATCCAGTATGGTTGTCATTCCTGTGGTAGTTTTTTTGCTACAAGGATGTACCAAAATGCACCTCTTTAGTAGTTTCTTTCTATTTGAATAAGATCATAGAGAAAATGATGTTACTGTTAGTGAAAAAATTTAAATAGTGTAAACAAAAATCAGAGGGTAAGCTCATCATACAACACTATGAACTAAAAAAGAATATACACAAGGTAAAAATGCTCAAATGGAGCAACAACCCAATAAGAAAAATGCAGAATCCTCCATTTATTAGGTGTTGGTGGTATGAAGAATACAATTATAAAATATCTTGAAGGGATTCCTTTGAGCTATGGATCTCAAATACCCAAGATAAGGGTGGCTCCTTTCCTCAAGTTCGTTGCAAGTATCTCCTCCCTCTCTCAAAAGGATGATGATCACTATCATATGGTGAAGGTCTCTCTTGGACTGATATTTTGGATGGCCAAGTTGGTTTTTTATGGAGAAATTTGGCCAACATAACAATGTGTCTCCTTTTCCTCTTCCCATGGCCAATTTATATAGATTTTTTTTAGCTCTCTTCCCTCTCTTGGCCCAAAATTGATAATGACCCAAGAGTGGGGAAGAGATTCCTTTGTGGGCTGCGTGTCTCCTCAAGGTGGATCGAATTAGGTTGTCCTTGAATATATTGGATAGATAATCATCTTTTCTAAGTGTGTCAATTGGTCCTGGATGGTGACTTTTCGCCATACCCAAGACCATGCGGCTATCGAAGGATAGGCATGCTGTGCACAAAAATCCTTTCCTGTTGGTGCAATGTCCTCTAATTTCTGATTGAAACTTAATGTATTTCTTCTTTGAAAATATTTATTTATAACTTGTTCTTGACATTTTTATAATGTCTTTTTCCTGTACGATTTTATGGTGTTAACAGGGTGTGTGCAATTTCTGCGCTTGGAAAACAAAACCAAGATTCATTTTCCTAAAGAGAAAGCCTTAAGAGAAACATTACCTCTTGAGTTGGTGCCTAGTGATTGAATGCTTTTTTCAACTCCTTTTCAGGGGCCAAGTATGCACTAACATTTATTAATGATTTCTCATGTAACTCTTGGGTATACTTTCTGAAGTACAAGAGTGAAGTACATGAAACCTTCAAGACCTTAACATATTTTTTCGAGAGCAATCATCATGCTCCATCAAGAAGCTATGCACAAAGAATGGGGTGGAATATGTCAAGAAGGAATTTCAATTTTTTTGTAGATATCATGGAAGTATTCATAAGAACTATATCCCCTACACTCCTCAACAAAATGGTGTTGCTAGAAGGAAGAATCAAACACTCAAAGAGATGCCTTTGCATGAATTAGTTCAATAAAATTTCACCTACCTTATGGGTCGAAGCACTTAATTATGCTAATTATATTCAATATAGGATGTTGCATAAGGAAATTCAAGATATGACTTTGGTGGAAGCTTGGACACATGAGAAGCTTGATGTCTCTTCTTTCAAGGTATACAAAATTTCTTTTTAGGAAATGATCCTAGATGAAAAGGGAAAAGCCATGGAAAAAAAGAGTCAACAATTGTTATGCACTTGACCTACGGTAATAACAGAATGCCAGAAATAAGAAACAATATTGCTAGAAACACAAAAATGTCACATGAATTGGGATAAGATGCAAAGATATTTTATTATTCAAAAGTATAATAAAATTTTCACTTTCCTCTTCGAGGGCGAAACCTACAACAGAGCAGAGATCAATTACAATAAAAATCAACGATTCTTCCCTTCATATCTAAGACTTTAAATCTTTATGATATCAAAAACCCTAACTACTAGTGGCCCCTTGCATATTATGTGTAAACCAATGTATTTTTTAACAAGAGCCCCTATATAACTAATTGTGGTCCCTTTTCTATAGTGTGGGTAAACCACTTACAATTATTATTAATTTGGGTAACCTCTTATGAGCTTTATTGAATCAACTAAATAACTATGACTCTGACTGGGCCCCTTGGGCTTATTAAATAAGTAAAGGGGTTAGGTTTGGACCCTAACATTCCCTCCCCCATAAAAAGCAGCCTTTTCCTCAAGGTTGAAGCTGCATATACTATTGAATACCAATGGTTGGCTCCCATGTCGCATCTTCTTGAGAGGTGTCTTTCCACTTGATGAGGAATTCCTTGATCATGCAGCCCTAGAGATGTCTTTCATGAGTATCAAGGACCTTTTCGGGTCCAAGCCAAAGTGAATCTTCCTCATCCAATTATGGTAAACTTTTTTGAACCCTACAAGTGTTCCCCATATATTTCTTGAGGCAGGATACATGGAAGACTGGGTGGATTTTTGAAATAGTTGGCAGGGCCAATTTGTAAGCGACTGCTCCATACGCTGAAGTACCTGATAAGTACCATAGAATTTTGGTGCTAGTTTTTGGAAGCCATTTTATTTGATAAAGGTTTTCTTATAAGGTTGGAGTCACATGAACACCTAGTCACCTACCAGAAATGACCTCTTTGAACAGTCTTGGTCGGCATGTTACTTCATTCTATTCTGAGCTTGATGTAGATTATCTTTACATGAGAAATCATGGAGACATGTGTAGATATTAGCTGAATAAATCACTTATTCACTGAAGATTAACCTGGTCATATATCAATTTCGAATTGCATACATAACACATAACCTTCTTCTACAATTAATTGTCACATGCGGAAATAACAGAAGCAATCTCACATCAATTCAATCACACATTAACTCAGTATGTATGGGGAAAGCCTATAGCTGAAAACCCCGCAGCTATTGTGTATATTATAATGGAGAAATCAAGTAACCAAACAAGTACAATACTCCTCACAAGTACTCAGTACTCTCTCATGAAGTTACTCACAATCTAGCTTGGTTTTGAACAAGTCTCGGGTTCAAAACACACCACTAATTGCCTTGCCTCTATTGCGCAATCATGGCCTGTATATGAAGAGGTTCAAGGTTCGAATCCCCTTGCCTTGACTGCGCAATTGTCATGGACAATTCCTCCAAGTGTAATGCAAATCTCATGAAAAACAAATCTACCAACTGATAGCTTTACTCACCCTTTCATCTACCTCTTCCACTGGTCTCCACTGAACTGATCATGCACTGTAGTGAACTGAAGTGTTCTTGAGTTGACTAATGAGTTAATATTTAGTAAATTAAATATTATTTAATTTACTCCACTCATATCTAGTTGATTAGTTAGTTAACTAATCCCAACTAGTTCAACTAAAGAAAACAGAACACAACTCCACTATCTGTCCCGTTAACTCCTCCAAAACTCCTGCCACTGAAGTCTAACTGAAGCCAACCATGCAAGATGCCATCAAACCCTAGGAACCACGTGATTCCTTGTGTCAGTTGCATGAGCCACCTCCATGACTCAAACTGAAGTGCGCCAAGAGAGGAAACTGCTGTTTATAGTCAAAATATTATTAAGGGTAAATAATATTTGACTTCCATATTTTTAGGAGATCAGTCTAAAAATAGCCTGGGTCCTAAAAATAAGGGTCTCATCTATTTTTACCGACATGTCGCATACTTTAAGAATCTCCAAGTATAATTCCCAAATTATGCTCCGTATGTCTAAAAATAGACATAGTCTAAAAATAGACTTTGCGCCAGAATTTGCCTGCGGGCCCACTTAGTGAAGGCGACTTCATTTCACTAAGCTCCATCATCTTGCTGCATTCTCAACACTCCCTCTCAGCAAGATATGGATTATCTGCAATCCCTATCCTGCCTCTGTGGAATTCGAACTTGCTCCTGGTGAGCGCCTTCGTCAGGATGTCGGCATCCTGATCCTCCGTGGGAACATATGAAAGCATCATGATCCTCCGCTGAACACAATCTCTGATGTCATGGTACCTGATGTCGACATGTTTGGACCTATCATGAAAAACTGGATTAGCCGAGAGCTTGATGCAGCTCTGGTTATCACAGTAGATCACTGTAGGCTCCAAATGCAACCTGAACAAACCTGCGAGGATCTTCCTCATCCAAATAGCCTCACATGCGGCCAAACTTGCTGCCATGTACTCGGCCTCTGCTGAACTGAGTGCCACGGATCTCTGCTTCCTGCTGTACCAGGAAACTGCTGTCGACCCAATGCTGAAAACACCTCCAGAAGTGCTCTTCCGGTCTGTTGGGCTCCCTGCCCAATCTGCATCAGTGAAACCAGAAAGTTTCACTCCATCCTCCTGTCTGTACCATAGACCATATCCCGATGTGCCTCTGATATAGCGCAATACATGCTTGCCCGCCTTCCAAAAGAGCTTGGTAGGCTTAACCATAGCTTGCGAAAGATGGTTAACTGCATAGCATATATCGGGTCGAGTATTGACCAAATACATCAACGACCCCACCAACTGTCGATAGACAGTGGCATCCACTACCTCCTCCGAAGTAGCATCTCCCTTCCTCCATCCTCCAGGAAGAGGGGTATCAACAGGCTTGCAGCCCTGCATGTTGAACCTCTCTAGAATCTCCCGGGCATACTTGCCCTGAGAAACAAACAGTCCTCCACTGCGCTGCCAAATCTCCAATCCCAAGAAATAATGAAGGATGCCCAGGTCCTTCATCTCAAACTCTCGTGCAAGATCATCCTTGCATGAAAGTATCAACTGCTCGTCGCCAGTCAAAATCAGATCATCTACATATAGTACGATGATCAACAGCTTCCCCTCCACCACAATCTGGTACAGGTTTGGATCCGCCTCACTCTTGGAGAATCCAAGCCCGGTGAAGTAGCTGTCTATCCGAGTGTACCAAGCACGAGGTGCTTGCTTCAGCCCATACAGTGCTCTCTTGAGTCGGCACACATGCGACTCACTGCTGAAGATCTCAAAACCTTCAGGCTGCTCTATGTACACCTCCTCCTCAATAACTCCATTGAGGAACGCAGTCTTCACATCCATCTGATGAATGTGCCACCCCATCTGCGCTGAGAGAGCAAGGATCGCCCGTATGGAAGAGTACCTTGCGACAGGTGCAAAAGTCTCCTCATAGTCAATCCCCTCGATCTGTGAGAAGCCACGGGCGACAAATCTCGCCTTGTACTTCTCCACACTCCCGTCAGCCGCCTGCTTCACCTTGTAGATCCATCGCGAACCTACAACCGATTTCCCAACCGGTCTTGGGACAATCTCCCATGCACTGTTCCTGATGATCGAATCATATTCTTCGATCATGGCATCAACCCATGCGGGTTCCTCCACAGCTTCCTCAAAAGAGGATGGCTCTGTCACAACACATTGACTCATAAGAGCTATGTATCCAGTGTACCGATCCGGTGACTGTCTCTGTCTGCGCTGTGCTGTAGGTGGTCCTACAACCTTCTCTGCATCCCGAGCCAGTCGCTCAGCTTCTGTAGTGCGCATGCGCCCTCTGATGGTTGGCGCTGCCTGGGTGGTTTCTTCCACCTCCCGAACCTCCTCTTGTGGCTGATCCACATCCGGAAGCTCCTCCTTAGGAACTAACAGCTCCTCATCTGCATGCAAGTGTAGCTCCCTCTCACGCGAACACTGCATGGCTTTCTCCTCCCGGAATTTTATATCCCGTCGCACAACAGTCTTGCGACTGTCTGGCACATACACCCGATAGTTGTGAGGTGTATCAGTGTACCCCACAAATATTCCAACTTCAGCAGTTGGATCCAGCTTCCTTCTTGCATCCTTCGTCACATGCATGTAGACAGAAGATCCGAAAATCCGCAAATGGGAAATATCAGGCCTCTTGCCAGAATAAGCCTCCTCTGGTGTACTCATGCCAAGAACCTTGTGAGGACAACGGTTCTGCACATACACTGCTGTATTGCATGCCTCAGCCCACAAGTGAAGGGGTAGGCCCCGATCATGCAACATCGCCCGTGCAGCACCCACGATCGTTCTGTTCTTCCGCTCAGCCACCCCGTTCTGCTGTGGGTTATGGGGTGCGATGAGCTCTCTCCGAATCCCTTCTGCGCTGCATAACTCCTTGAATTCAGCTGAGATGAATTCACCACCGTTATCACTCCTTAGAGAAATCACCTTCTTCCCCGACTCCTTCTCGACCAGTGCTTTAAACTCACAGAACTTCGCGAATGTATCGCTCTTCTTCGACATGAAGAAGATCCAACACTTTCGAGAGAAATCATCAACAAAGATCACATAATACCTGTGCTTTGCTGTCGAAGCAACTGAGAAAGGACCACACACGTCTGTGTGAACTCTCTCAAGGATCATCGTGGTGCGACTATCCTTCTCGTGAAAGGTGGCTTTCACATACTTCCCTAAAGTACACCCCTTGCACTGATCTGACTGCGCAAGGGTGCCCTTAGGAAGTCCAGTAGAAATCTGCTGCAGAATCTTCAAAGCTCCATGGTGAAGATAGCCCAATCTCCTGTGCCATAGTTCGCCCTCATCATCCCGGCTCACCACATCTCCAGCCTTGCATGCCATAGCTGCGCAGTCATCTACCTGCAACTGATAAAGGTTCTGAGTTCGAACCCCTATCTTCCGGGTCTCTCCAGTAGTCTTACTGCGCAGGAAGGCTTTTCCTTCGCCGAAGACCACATCATACCCCTTATCCTCCAACATCGCCACAGAGATCAAGTTCTTCTTCAATCCAGGTACATGCATGACATCCTTCAATACAAAGGGTTTACCAGACTCCCTCTGAAAGGATATGGTACCGATACCAGTCGCATTGTATCTACCATCATCGCCCATCTCGATGTGCACACCCAAATCTTTGTCCTCCAGATCTGAGAACAACTCCCGATCTCCCGTCATATGAAATGACACACCGTTGTCCAAGAACCATACCGATCCCAGCACACTTGAAACCAAGCATGCAATCAGTGAAAAGTCAAGCTCGAACTGTGAAGCCAAAGCTTCTCCATCTGCAGATCTTCCCGCTTGCTTGTTCTTCTTCTTCCTTGGACAATTGGTAGCATAATGTCCGTGATCATGGCAGTGAAAACATTTCACTTTCGCCATATCCTGCTTCTTGCCCTTAGCTCCAGAATGAGAGGTTTTCTTACCCTTTCCTTTCTTAGCTTTGGACACCAAAGCGCAGTTTTCTTCATCAGCTCCCTTTGATGAAGATCCATCTCGAGTAGTCCTCCTTATCTCCTCCTGCATGAGATCCGCCCAAAGGCGCTCCCATCCCGGCAGCTTCTCCCGACCATTGACACAATCTTGATATGAGTGCCAAGCCTTCGGAAGACCAAGGAGAGCCAGGTCGACCATATCCTCTTCATCGACAGTAACTCCCACACTTCCCAGTTCATCTCTGCATTGAGTGAACTTCGTGAGGTATTTAGCGATACTGTCGCCCTTCTCCATCTTGATGTTCCCGAGCTTGTCTTTGAGCGCCAGCTTCCTTTGGTCACTCTTACTCTGGAATAGATCCGTCAAAGCTTTCCACATTAAATATGGAGTAGCCTTTCCATGCAGGCTGGATACAATATGATCCTTGACGCCCTCCAACAAGATCCTTCGACATTTCGCGATCTTCTTTTGCCATGCATCGACCAGAGCTGCATCAGTGGGCTTTGGGACATCCGCATCCACGAACTCCTTCAGACCATTATCTTCCAACACTGCTTCCATTCGATCTTTCCATGCAACATAGTTCGAACCGCCTTCAAGAGCATATTCGAGTCGCAAACCATTGAAAGAAGACATCTTTCAACACCGGCACCAAGAAGAACAACCTTCTGCAAAATTCGAATTCCAAACTCAAAGCTCTATCGCGTCCGATCTATACTTGAAAACAAATTATTTCCAAATCAGAGATTGACTGCAAAGGGCATTCACCAGATCTTTCACCTTACAAAGAAGGATGAATATTCCGGAGGCTACCTGGCCCGCATGCAGACTCTGTCCGAGGAAATAAGTTTGCAATCACCGTAATAGATCTCGACAATTAATCTCCCTATACCATGTAGAAATTAGCTGAATAAATCACTTATTCACTGAAGATTAACCTGGTCATATATCAATTTCGAATTGCATACATAACTCATAACCTTCTTCTACAATTAATTGTCACATGCGGAAATAACAGAAGCAATCTCACATCAATTCAATCACACATTAACTCAGTATGTATGGGGAAAGCCTATAGCTGAAAACCCCGCAGCTATTGTGTATATTATAATGGAGAAATCAAGTAACCAAGTAAGTACAATACTCCTCACAAGTACTGGTGTCTCTCATGAGATTACTCACAATCTAGCTTGGTTTTGAACAAGTCTCGGGTTCAAAAACACACCACCTAGCTGCCCTTTTGCCTCTATTACATGATCATGGCCTGTATATGAAGAGGTTCAAGGTTCGAATCCCCTTCCCTTGATTGCGTAATTGTCATGGACAATTCCTCCAAGTGTAATGCCAAACTCATGCAAAACAAATCTACCAACTGATAGCTTTACTCACCCTTTCATCTACCTCTTCCACTGGTCTCCACTGAACTGATCATGCACTGTAGTGAACCGAAGTGTTCTTGAGTTGACTAATGAGTTAATATTTAGTAAATTAAATATTATTTAATTTACTCCACTCATATCTAGTTGATTAGTTAGTTAACTAATCCCAACTAGTTCAACTAAAGCAAACAGAACACAACTCCACTATCTGTCCCGTTAACTCCTCCAAAACTCCTGCCACTGAAGTCTAACTGAAGCCAACCATGCAAGATGCCATCAAACCCTAGGAACCACGTGATTCCTTGTGTCAGTTGCATGAGCCACCTCCATGACTCAAACTGAAGTGCGCCAAGAGAGTAAATTGTTGTTTATAGTCAAAATATTATTAAGGGTAAATAATATTTGACTTCCATATTTTTAGGAGATCAGTCTAAAAATAGCCCGGGTCCTAAAAATAAGGGTCTCATCTATTTTTACCGACATGTCGTATACTTTAAGAATCTCCAAGTAGAATTCCCAAATTATGCTCCGTATGTCTAAAAATAGACATAGTCTAAAAATAGACTTTGCGCCAGAATTTGCCTGCGGGCCCACTTAGAGAAGGCGACTTCATTTCACTAAGCTCCATCATCTTGCTGCATTCTCAACAACATGGTTTTGCAGGTGATTATCAAGTAGGGGATATAAGAAGTTGGTGAAGGTGGGAATTGGACATGCACTGGCTGTAATGTTCGCAAATTTTAGCCTCAAAGCTAAATGGAACATTAGAGTTAGCAGTAGCTCTAACCGGTGAATAAATGGGTAGGAAAGCCCATAAGTATCCTAAGGAGGTATAAAAACACTTCAAGTGTGAAATGGGAACTTATTTACAGCTTAACAAGACACCTCCATGTGTGAACAGGGATATTATCAAGTTGACTCAGTCCACTTTGATTAAGTCAACAACGCAGTTGTGGAGGAGGAGGAATCAAAGAAGGAATAACACAGTTTTGGAGGGAGGAGAATATTTTGATAGAGATGACCTAATTGAGTGGGGAAAAGGGAAAGAAAACTCACAAATTATTTAAGGAAGAGGATGGAAACATTGTTCTTCATGTTTTAGATTGTTATTTTGTCTGTTAAGACTTTTTTCTTCCTTTGTTGCTTAGCAAGGTTGTAGTGTTGTTTAGCACCGGGTGTTCCCGAGTGGGAATCCCACCTCTCTCCTTGAGGAGCCTCATTGGGAGAGTTTGAATTCATAATTACACATAACATTTTTAGGCCAAGCTTTAGCCTACTTCATCAGCATAGTTTTTTTCAGAGATTGTGCAGTGTTACTGGGTGTAGAAGTGGAAGGGATTGGAATCCCAGTTTCTGAGCTAGTTTCTCCTTGGAGGGAGGTTCCCTTCACTTGAGGGACCTGTTTGGAGAGCTCCAGAGCCTATTTCATATATTTGGTATCAGACCACACATTTCCCCTACATTCCCAGTGTTGTTCCAGCTAGGAAATGCATTATTTTGGAGGCATCATTCAGTAGATGGTCTAGTGGCTCCGTTGCAATGTTTCCTTGTGATTGAGAGGTCCAACCTTTCATGGGAGGAATCCCTTGAGGGATATACATCATATAATACATATTCCAGCCTTCTACACTCTTATGCTTCAATGTTGTAGTGATTATTCATTAATTTTCTGAAGGTCTTTTGTATGAAGAGTGTTTGACAAGAAACCCTTGCCGAGTTCTCTTGTATTTTGTATAAGGAGATTAGATTTCAGTTTGTAAGCTTGTTTATATAATATATGAGCAGATCTATTTGTTTCCTTAATTTTATGACTTAAACCCTCATAATACTGCACACTCAATTTTATGTAGAAATCCTTGTGTTGTAGTGTTTGGCATTTTTGGTCATTTTCAGCTACACTAGTGTGGGAGGTTTGTTTAACCCACCTAGTTTGATTTTTTTTAGCTCTATTCTTGGATTTAGGTTGTAAATTGATTAATATACATGATACAAGAGTCCATTTCAGTATTTTATTGCGTATTTTTCTAGGAATGTCTTTTTAGTGCATGCTTGTTGAGTTGTACCGATTTTGGGATATTACAGTGGTATCATAGCTTCAATCTTGGATCAGCCTGTGGATCTCAGGCCATTACATTTTCAGGAGAGATGGAAAGAAGAGAGAAGGCTTTGGTATGTGAAGGGAGAAAGGAAGACAAGCTTACAAAAATTCTTCTAAAATCTATGTAGAGCTTTCAAGGAGAGCTGAAGAGAATGAGGATGGAGATGGGATGTCCAAGGGAAGTTGAATATAGAGCTGAATCTAGATTTTCACACGGTGAGTGTGAGCATTGAGCTACACACCATGATGCACAATGCAGTCAAGTGCCCAGATCTATCTGGAGATGGATGGGAGGAGGAATAATGCCTAAGAGGAGAACTCTTAGTGTTTTTTTGCAAGAGTATGAATCTCAAAGTGAGAGGTTTAGAGATAATAATGATTTCCAAGGGTTTTGTAAGATCCAAGTGGAGAAGGGCCAGCAGCAGGATGTGGGTAGGTTTCTACTATCTAATTTTGCTAGATCACCTACATGTTCAGCTGAAGCTTGGGTGAAGGAGCTAGACTCCTATTTTCAGCAGCACCATGTTTCTGAAGATGAATACAGCAGAGTAGCAATGCTGCATCTCAAAGGTAAGGCTCATGCATGGTGGATTTTTTAATCTTTTTCTTTAAAAAATGCAAACACTTCCTCTTACGCAAGATTCATTGAAACATTGGTGGGGAGGTTTGGTGAAAAGCTTCCTAAGGAACATGAACAAGGGATACTTGAGAGATCAAAACCTTTGCATGTGATGGAGGAAAATCCACTTCAGAAAACCACAGGAGAAGCTATTATTTTTCATTACAAATTGTCAGAGGCAAGACCTCTAGTTCATATTCCTAAACAAGAGGGCATGGGGATCACTTTTTCACAAGGGGATCCAATTTTTGAAATGTTGCTTACACATATTGATGAAGGAGAATAGAGCAATAGTGTTTTCACATCTGGATCACATCCAGTACCTCATGCAGAGGGAGGAGGAGGACGAGCTCCAACGGGAGGGATTCTTGTACCCTTACAAGAATTTCCCCAGGATCTCATACATAGAGGTCCCAGCACAATCAGTGAGTAGCATGATTTTGTAGCATTGCAGCTGGAAGGAGGAGGTGGAGAGGAAGAGAAACATCACTTGATGAGGGGCACACACCCTTATCTATTTCAGAAAGCTAATGCAAGGAAGAGGAAGATTAATTTGCGTTGTTAGGGCAGGGGCAAAGTTTCCCAACCATATGTGTAGTCTACTCTTGACATTGATGTCTCACTACATGGAGGCATTCCACCTAGGAGGCCACCTGATCTAGAGTTGATGAGAGGCATCTTTCCATTTCGTTCAACCCTCTTAGATTTTGGAGAGGTGAAAACTTTGGAGGATTCTAGTGCAGTGCAGAGAGTTCAGGATAAACTCAAGGAGGAGGGGGACATCCTTCCATTTTTAGCACCACCCACTCTCACTATCTGTACTGCGCTGACAGAGGTTGTTGTAGTCATGGAGGATGGCACCTTCATGGTTCAAGGGAGCCGCTCCATGGATTTGGAGAAATATTGGGTACTTCCTTTGAGGAAGGAATCCTCCACACATTTGAGTAGAGGGAGGCCACTCATGCTTGCATTGGCCAAGATTGGGAGATTCTTCTTGGATGAGAACTTCTCATGGGCAGCCAACTTCCAAGAATCCATACTTATTTTGGAGCATGAGATGTTGCATGTTGGTCATGGCAGCAATTTGGAGGATGAATTTTGCATGAGGGATGTCAAAGGAAAAGACAACAGCATGTGTAGAGCTTCATATTGCAAATCACCAACGCTGTCCCTTAGGAGGATTGATCCTTGTTAGAGATCTTATCTCTTGGTAGAGTACTCCAAGGATCTTGGTGCATGCATGATTCTCCATAACCTGGATAGAGATGATGAGTATATGGTGGATGATATGGTCATATTTTCACATGGAAGAGTCTTCTTGACTGAGCTTCTAGTCTGAAGGAGAAATTGATGCATGCAGCACATAAGGATTTATTTTCCATGAATTATGATGCATACCTTTCTTTGGTAGAGGAGTTCACTTGGGAGGGCATCCAGCATGACATACTTTAGCATATGGAGAGATGAATAGCCTGGATGATGACAGATAGGAGGTCACATCCACTTTCCTACTCATTAGAGGTGAGGGAAAGATTCCAGTTGAACCATTTCAGCTCAAGATCTCAAGTACATGATGGAGAAGGTATATTTTCACATTTTGAATTGTACTTATTTTCCTTGTTTGAGCAACATGATGTATCAAGAAGAATAATCTCTTCTTTCATATTGTATGATGATGTACTTGTAGCTACTTGTAGCATTGATTTTGGCTATCCTTTTGGTGGTTTGTGGGGGAAGCCACATGTTTCTTGGTGTACACCATTGACACCATATTGTAACTTTATGTTTCCATATTATGAGATGACTGTGGCTATTAAAGCACTTGTTATTCCATATTTTGATTTAGGCACATGATTCACTTTGTTGGTTCCATGAGTGGAACTATGATTCACTCTCCGGTTGTCACTTGACAACTTGTTCTCATTGTATTTTGCTTCCATATATTGCTGATATCTTCATGTTCAAGAGAATTTTTGGTTGGAGAGTGGGCTTGAGATTGAGGATGCCCATTGGGAGCATGATTATCCCCACTTTACATGTTGTACATTTCAGGAGGAACCATGGGAAAACCATGATTTCCACATCACACTTTTTCCCTTCTTGTGGGAGGAACCACTTGAAGAATTTGAGGAGGCACTTCATGGATGAATTTTTTGATGGGGGAACTTGGGCCATTCTTGGAGGCCATGTCATTTCAGCCCAAGGACAAAGGCGGCCCCGTGTTTACCATAAATGGAGAGAGAAACCATTTGGATGGCAGATTCCAATCTCTCCATGCAGTGCCAACACATTGTACTAAACTAGGGATGATGATTTTCTCAATGAGCAACCTAGGATGGCTCATTTCATTTGGATGATGGCATGGGTTAGGGGGTCACTCATTCACCATGTTTGTCATCACTCCTACTTTGTGGAGGTCATGAGAAAAAAAACAAGTTTCCATTCACACTTTCCACCTTTGATTGATGTGGACCATTTGGTTTTGCACACTTGGGAGGAAACATTGGATGATAGTTTATTTGCAGATTATATTGATGCAGTGATGGAGGCCAATGATGGGAGGCCACATGAGGAGGAGGGAGAAATTTTTCTCTCCCTATACATTTGCTTGAGGACAAGAAAATATTTTGGAGGGGAGGACTGTAATGTTCCCAAATTTCAGCCTCAAAGCTAAATGGAACATTAGAGTTAGCAACAACTCTAACCGATGAATAAATGGGCAGGAAAGCCCATAAGTATTCTAAGGAGGTATAAAAACACTCCAAGTGTGAAAGGGGACCCTATTTATAGCTTAATAATACACCTCCATGTGTGAACATGGATATTATCAAGTTGATTCAGTCCACTTTGAGTAAGTCAACAATGCAGTTGTGGAGGAGGAGGAATCAAAGAAGGAATAATGTAGTTTTGGAGGGAGGGGAATATTTTGATAGAGATGACCTAATTGAGTGGGGCCAAGGGCAAGAAAAATCATAAATTATTTAAGGAAGAGGATGGCAGCATTTTTCTTCATGTTTTAGATTGTTATTTTGTATGCTAAGACTTTTTGCTTCCTTTGCTACTTAGCAGGGTTGCAATGTTGTTTAGCACCGGGTGTTCCCGAGTGGGAATCCCACCTCTCTCCTTGAGGAGCCACATTGGGAGAGTTTTCATTCATCATTACACATCAGGTTTTTAGGCCAAGCTTTAGCCTACTTCATCAGCGCAGTTTTTTCCAGAGATTGTGCAGTGTTTCTTGGTGCAGCAGTGGAAGGGATTGGAATCCCAATTTTTGAGCGAGTTTCTCATTCGAGGGAGGTTCCCTTCACTTGAGGGACCTGTTTGGAGAGCTCCATAGCCTATTTAAGATATTTGGTATCAGAACACATATTTCCCCTACATTCCCAGTGTTATTCTAGCTAGGGAATGTGTTATTTTGGAGGCAGCATTTAGCAGATGGTCTAGTGGCTCCGTTGCAGTGTTTCCTTGTGATTGAGAGGTCCAACCTTTCATGGGAGGAAGCCCTTCAGGGATATACATTAGATCAGACATATTTCAGCCTTATACACTCTTATGCTTCAGTGTTGCAGTGATTATTCAGTAATTTTCTGAAGGTCATTTGTATGAAGAGTGTTTGACAAGAAACCCTTGCCGGGTTCTCTTGTATTTTGTATAAGGAGACTAGATCTCAGTTTGTAAGCTTGTTTATCTAATATATGAGAAGATATATTTTGTTTCCTTAATTTTCTGAGTTAAACTCTCAAAATAATGCGCAGTCACTTTTATGCATAAATCCTTGTGTTGCAGTGTTTGGGGTTTTTGGTCATTTTCAGCTACACTAGTGTGGGAGGTCTGTTTAACCCACCTATTTTGATTTGTTTCAGCTCTATTTTTGGATTTAGGTTTTATATTGATTAATATACATGATCCAATATTCCATTCCAGTATTTTATTGCATATGTTGCTGGGAATTATTTTTTAGTGCATGCTTGCTGAGCTGTCCTTATTTTGGGATATTACAGCATAATCTGGCGTCATGTTGGTGGCTTCATGATAGTATTATACCACAATTTAGCTAAAGGAAGAAAATGTACCCATTGATGTTTCTTGTTTGAATTGAAGCACCGTAGATAGGTCTCCAAACATTTGTTGATTTCTTCTGTTTGACCACCAGTTTTGGGATGATAAGTTGTACTCAGTGGGAGTTGTGTACCCTGCAGCTTGAAAATTTTCTGCCAATTTTTTTTGCTGAAAATGGGGTCATGATTAGACACAATGGAAGTCGGCATGCCATGTAGTTTGAATATTTGGTCCATGAAAAATTGAACCACAAATTTTGGGGTAAATGGGTGTGGTAGAGCGCAAAAATGAGCATATTTGGAAATTTTTTCAACCACCACTATAATCACTAATTTGATCCTGAATTTGAGAGCCTTGTAATGGAATCCATGGAAACATCTATCCAGACAGAAGCAGGGAATGGAAAGGTTTGTAAGGTTCCCAGTAGCTTTATGCTTTCCCCTTTGTTGTGCTGGCATACGTCGCACTTAGCTACAAAAGTAAGGATATCGTTCTTCATGATGGTCCAAAAGCAAGACCAGTGTGCTCATGTATAAGTCTTCTAAAACCCTGAATTTCCTGTAATGGGAGAAGAGTGCATCTCTTCAAATATTTGGGTTTTGAGGGTGGAGGTCGGGGACAGAACTACCTGATATTTATAGCGAATAAATTCATCCTTCCAAGAGTAGTCCTTTGAGGAATTAGGATATTTTAGTAATATATTAAAGATTTTTGATAGAGTGCGGTGATAGAACCATTCATGACGGGCTTCTTTAATCCAATCTGGTATGGGTAAAGAGACAGATAAAAGGGTGCCCTCATCCTCAAATTGGTGTGATATGCATCGACCACTACATTGTGACTCCCCTTCTTGTAAATTATCTCATAATAATATCCCATCATTTTTTTGAGCCATTTATTTTGGTGTGGTGATTTTTATCACTAAACAATTTCCCAGGTTGGGGATGAAATTGAATGAGGTAACCTCAAACCTCTTTTGTCTTGGTATCTAGACCTACCAAGCTCAGACATGGCTCTCTCCAGTGAAAACTCTCAATAAAGGAGATTGTTGGAGTATGAAATGTATCTTAGGCTAGGTATCATAGGATCTAGGGTTTCTGGGTCGAAACAACAAGAGACAAAGTACCATTGTGCAATGGATTCAAAGTTGGTTTCTTTCAACAAATTTGAGGAAAATTAGGTGCTATGTTCATCTAGAAAAGTTATATGAAATAAGAGATGGAAAGGAGAAGAAAGCTCACTACACTACAGACATCTATCAATGGATGAATCTCCAGTGTAGCTTTATAAGAAATAACACAAAGATAGGTTTCAAAATAGAGCATCAAAGATGGATGAATTCTGTAAAGATAACCATTAACACATAACAATAATAATCAGTGTTAAAGGAGCATCTAACATTGATGAATTCCTATCATTTACTCTGAAAAAATACTAGTAGAAAAACATAATCATGAAAATGATATACAAGAACACATACTGAACATAAACACCGTGATGAATCTAAAAAATTAGAAGAAATAAACTTCTGCATTAATTTCATAATAATATTCAGGAAAGTACACACAGTCCAATAGTTTCCCTCCGCTAAAATCCCCCCTTTATGACTTACAAAGTATTGCTTAAATACTAATTATAGGTTGTTACTATATTCTAGGAACTAAAAACTAATTTATGAGAATTTTAAACTAATTAATATCTAAAAAAAAAACAAATCATATTTAAAATGTCTCAAGTTGTGAAATTGTTGGTAAAATCTCTTTTGATGTGGAATCCTCAAAAATACCATTTGTCATAGACCACCACTTGATGTTATCTTTATTTATGGAACTAATTGGAAACAACCTTTCTAAAAATTTAGAATCTGATTGCTATATCTCCTTGAAAATATACAATTGATTTTCTATTGATGAATTTGTGCCTAAAACTCTGCCACTTATACCTCTACACTCTCGAATGCTACTTCAGATACTTAACTGAAATTATCAAATATTAAATTTTTCCGGTGTCAAATCATATCAAACATTCCACTTGTGCTCTTCCACTACTGCAACTACTCCTCGATATCCTGTAGCTATTGATTTTTTGCCTTGAAACTCTGCCACCTCATCCTTTGACTGTCGATATTGTGCCTAAGAATTTGCAACTACCTCCAAAAATATTCCACTGAAATTGTCATATGCTTTCTCAGCATGCCTTAACTGATGCTTGGACAATCCTAATTGTCTCTATATTACTGTTAAACAAGTTGGTGAATGGATGAAAAGGTAGAAATTTACAAACTATGGTAAAATTACATGTCTAGATGGGAAGGGAAAACAGTTTCTTTATCCTGCTTTGAACAAATATCAGCTGCAAGACATGCATTCCGCAACTCAGTATGAGAATATGAACTTATTGGGCTCCCATTCAAAAAATCACACCTTCCATGGATAGTTGTAGACAACTCACCAATTATCAGATTGTAAACAACACCCACATTTGGAACCTTTCCAATCGTAAGCCCAATTGAAATGTAAACAAAAGGAAACCTGTGAACAAAATTCATGGCTCCATCCACAGGGTCGATTATCCAGGTGGGTGCATCAGTTAAAACATGAGTTCCATGAACTATATAAGTTTCTTCACCAATGAACTTATGTTCTGGGAATTTTTCATTAATCAAATGGAACGCAAGCTCCCCATAGACTTATCAATCTCAGTTACTAAATATACCTTTCCTTTATAATAAAAAAGGATCAAACTTTTCCAATAATAGCTCACGTAAATATTTAACAAATTCATGGGTTGCTAGTGTCAAAGCTTACAATTCTCCTTCACATTACCAATAGTAGCAGGCGCATAACGAGATAATTTTTATACAACTCAATCAAACATTAGCAATGAAATGATTGGTGTTTACAAAAAACCTGTATAGATTACCTATTCATGAATAAGAAAAATGCAATTTTAGCATTTTACTAATCATACTATAGGCCACTTTAAGTGCTGATTGAACTGTTTACTAATCTCACTGGCCATATGAAATGTATGAATTTCCTCTTGCATAAGTAGCTTTTTTATCGTTAACAATGCCACCCAAATAACTATCACCATCATTTGTTAACCCACTTCTAGGGAAAATTCTCTGATTATTATAAATCTTCTTTGTTTTTTGAAATTGGACCATGCTCTCTTTAAAATTGTTTAGTGGCCCCAGATGCATTTGGTATGATAAATGGAATATTAACATCTGACTATGAAGAGGATGACATTTCCACCTTCGCCTTATCTACAACCTCTCTCGTCCTTTCACAACATCAACCTTGTTATCTGCAATTCTCTATAACAGTAGGCACTCGAGTTGTAGGCACAATAATTGAAGCAACATTATTTTTTGGCACATATGTTCGCATAGAAAACTTCTTTGTATTCTCTATAATTTTCTCGTACACATCTATGAAAATTGTCTACCAATAATATCTCGCTCTCAAAATTTTATTTCCTGTGGTCTTCCAATATAGGTGGCCCCCACAATCTCCTTTGTGGAAATAATTCATCACTTGTTTCGATTCATCTTCGACCATAATTTTCAACAACAAACCTCCAGGATCCTTCCAGTAAAGTGCATTGTCCAATATGAAATACATGGAAGCTTTGAGCTTCAAAGACCTGCCTTGACTCTTAGTCATGCCTAGAGGAGGTTTTAGGTGTTTCAAAACATAGATAATATCATAATATCATGGAGATGGAAAAATATATCAGATACCTGAATGAGATTCCCTTCTTCTTTGTTATCAGACAAGGCTGAAATTAAGTTTATGTCTAGAGAATGGAGGTTTGACTCAGCCATGAGCTTGGCTAAGATCTGGCCTTTGATCAACTTAGTAGTCTTAATATCAAGGTCATATTCTATTAATGCTGCTATCCATCTCCCTCTCCTACCTTTTGGGTATGTCTACATAAGAACTTCTTTTACAACTGCATTAGGTACATAAGCAAGAGTATGTGAATGTAAAATGTGAACTTTGAAATCTTTTAGCGCTTTTACAAAAGCCAAATCTTGTTTGTCAATGATGTTGTACTGAAGGGCTGCATCTCTGATATTTCGACTGAAAAATGAAATTGGTAGCTCAGTTTTATCATTTTTCTTCTTCGAGATTGCTGCCATGGTTTGCGTAGAAGAAAATGAGAATATTATGAAATCAATAGAATAATCAAGACTTATTAAAACTAGGGCAGTGGTCAAGGAAAAATTTAATGAGTTGAAGGACTTCCAGGCATCTTCAAACCACTTCACATCATTATCATTCTTCAACATATTTTTAATCTCTTTAAGATGCTCATCCAAATTAGGAATGAATCTACGTAAATAATTCATCTTACCATTGAATTCTTGTATTTCCTTTTTGCTATGAGGGAAATAAATTTTCTAAATTGCTTGAACATAAGAAGGGTCAATCCAGATCCCATCCTTGGACATGATGTGACTGAGAAGTTTTCCCTCCTCCATGGAAAAAAACTTTTCCTCGGGTTGAGAGAGATTCTGAACTTCCAGCTTCTCTCAAAAACAATTATTAAATGATGCAAATCTTCATCATCAAAATGTGAAAACATTGTCAAGTCATATAAATAAACAACCAAGAAAACATATTTTTCATTGGAAAATTCTATGTCCATGGCCCGCCGAAATGTGGCCCCAACATTTTTTAGACCGAATGACATTTTTTAATATTTGAACATGCCCCAAGCTGTAGTAAATTTTGTCTTGTCCTGATCATGCTCATGCACCAAAATCTGGTTATATCCTGAATAACCATCCAATAGTGACATCCGAAAAGAACCAACAACTCTTTGAAGGATATGATCCATTGTAGGAAGTGGATAGTTGTCCTTCAAAGATACTTTGTTCAAGTTCCTGGAATCTATGTAGAGCTGGATCTTTGTAGTCTTCTTTCTTAACGAGACCAAATTTGAAACCCAATCAGAAAATATTATAGGAACAATAATACCGTACATGAAAAATCTGTTCACCTCTTCTTCAATTGATAGAAGCAATATGGGATTGATCCTTCTCAACTTTTGCCGAAAGGGATTTTGATCAGCCTTAATCGGAATAGTGTGCTTAATGATGTTCTTGTCCTACACCTTTAAATATGCATATTCCCATGTGAAAAGATCAAAAAATTTAGAAACTAATTTAACATATTCAGCCTTTACCTCAGGAGATAAATACTTCGAAATTTTAATGATATATATATATATATATATTTTGTCCCGATATTCACATCTTCAACACCTTTTTCCGTAGGCACCAATGTAGGCTTTCTCGCTAGTCCATATTGGTCAAAAAATTCTTCCAAAGGTATGAGACCTTTTGGAATATTGTTGTCTTTCAGCTGTAGTACACCCATCTGAGTTGCTTCTATGTCCAAGTCATCTTTGTCACAAATTTCATCTATGGAACAATTCTCAAATTCGGCCTCACCTTGGAGAAAGATATTTACTTTCTTATCATCCCAAAATACTTGCCAATATCAAAAGTCATCGAGAATAGTGGGTTGGTGTTTCACATGAATCTCAAACTTCCTGTTTGAAAATATGGGGACCTTAAAATTGCTTGTAGCTATAGCCAATGAATTTGAAATGAGATTTTGACTCCTTAGCACAACTGAAAGTGTATACTTCGGACATTTATTACAACATTCCTGTATGCTCTCATTTGTGGATAGTTAGCTTTATATTGACCTATAACTTGCTTGATCACAAGTTTTGAATCACCACGTACTGAAATTTGTTTTGCACCTATTTTTTTATGATCTTTAGGCCAGTATACAGTGCTTCAAACTTTGCCTCATTGTTAGTGCAATCAAAAGCTAACTTGTATGAGCATAATCTAACATTTGTAGGAACCTTACAAGGCTGATGAAAAGGGTTGTGGACCCAAATTCCAATTCCTACCCCGTATTTCCCCAGGGCACCATCAAATTCCATGGACCATAGACCATTTTTAGCCTCCAAGTGCGGGAACTATGATTTCTGTTTTGGCTCAACTTTATTAACCGTTTCTTCATGCTATTCCAGACTTTCTTATGCTTTATCTAATGGTTGTTCTAATTTTTCTCTACCTCATTTGATGGTTGTTCTAATGAACTCGACAGATTCTCTTTTCCCTTTTCTATAAATTTTCTGATGCAATTATGAATCTCTGGAACATCTTCTACTTCTACGAGCTAGCTATCTACATCATTTAAGCCGCTATCATTAAACAAAATAAATGACTCTAAATCTATATGTTCATCATTTATCGAATGATTGTTGGGGTTTTCTTTGCTTGTGATCATATATTTCATCTTTGTTTCTCAGTAAAACATTCTCAATTGTCCGAAAATAGGGATTTTTGCATAAGAAAATTCTAATTGCAATGTGCCTCTCAAATCCCCCCCGCCCCCCAAGATCTTGAAAGCAACATGCCAAACCGTGGCGGTATGTCAGCTACCACCACATCCATTAAAAAATTATTTTCTGGAATCTTCTCTAGGGATACTACCAAATCCTTAATAAGGCCAATACAATGGACTCTACCTGAATCTGAGTATGATTCATGGTAAGGACGAGTGATATCAAGGCCCAAATTCTCCATAATGGCTTTTGGCATTAGATTATGGGAGGCTCCAAAGTCTAACATGGAATTTTGTAAAATGCATTGGTGGATTCATAGACTCAAATAGAATTGGGGAACGTCATTATCTTCTAATTGACTGTCAATAGCAGGACCAAAAATAAGTTTGCTCTGATCTACTTTAAGAATTTTGGCTACATGGGACTTATAATTTTTATTCTTAACAAGCTCAGTCAAAGGAATAGACACTTTAAGTTTTTAAATTTTAGTTCCTAGGCTGAAAGGAGTGCATTTGTCTTCCTCTTTAATGACGATGTCTCATTTTTCAGCATGTTCCTTTGATGGACCTTCTTTCTTCTCACTGTCCTTTTCCTTACTTGTTGAACTTGTGGATGGCTGATTTACCTTGTTCTGCTTCGTGACTCCAAGATCCTTTCCCTTACTCTGATTTCCCGGAGGATTCTTCTTTGTTTGAGTATATTTATACTGAGATGCCCTTTTCTGAATGGGATTAACCGACACATCTATGCTCCTTAGTGAGTATTGCCTTTGTTGTGAACTAAGTGCATTCAAGTAACCCTGATGATAATCATCTGATTCGGTCTCTAACTCATGAACATTGGCAAGGATAAAATCTTCATCCTTAGGCTCATATTTATTTTCAAAATATTCTTCATCTTCCGTCAAAAAAATGGGCAGACCATCAGCCTTGAAAAGGAGATTTTCCTCAAAAATTGTGTCTTCATATTCTTCGTCTATTCCTTGAGCATAGTTCTACTGCAAGGGTGTCCTAATTTGTTGTTGCTGTGGTGTTTTGTCAGGAGGCCGCTGTTCTCTTTACTTGATCCTTAATTGAGGCTGTTGTTGGCCTCTAAAGTTGGGATTTCTGACCTCAAGCTGTCTCTGAGTGATGGACATCCTGTTAACAATTCTTTCAATAGTCCTTATCAAATTTTTCATTTGAGCATCGAAAGATGAGGTGGATGGTTCATCTTTAATAGTGAATTTTCTCTCACCTCTAGTTCTGGCTCTTTTCATCAGTAGATTTTCTTCAATGCTAATTGCGTTCTTCTACATATCTTCCAATGTAGCTCGAATGCTTTCCCTTAGTTGGTACGCCATGTATGGATCAAATGCATCTAGATAATGTATGAGAGCTAAGCCTAGAGGAGGCTTGATCTCAACAGGAATTGTATTATAAGCTCTATTGAAGAGAGTATTGAAATCTTGGACTGATTCATTGGGATTTATATTTATATTCTCATATTCAAGAAGCAATTGTAAATGGTTTTCTTCACCTACCATTGGGCTATAGATACATCAACCAACTGGTATGGAGTGGCAATGGAATTAGTAGTCAAGGATCTAAACCAAATTTTGGCATCTCCGGAGAGGCTCTGGGATATAATTCTCATTTTGGAATTGTCAACATCTACTTCCTCCAAGTCTATGAAGTTAGTGAACTTGACAATGTGTTCTTTTGCAGATATGGTAGAATTTTCATCAAACAGGGGGAGTCTTTGGCCATAACCCTCAGGTAAATCATTCAATTGAGAAGGTAAGATAATTGGGGAAAATATGGCCATGATTCCTACTGAGTGAAGTGCTGGATTGACAACAGGATGGGTTGGCTGAATAGGAAGTGAACAAAAATTGTAGGTACTGAAGTAGTAGATATAAATGATGAGGTTGAGGATGCAAATGAAAAAGAAACAATTGATTGAGGTTGAGTCGAGATAGTTTTTGACTCTTGCTGGTAGAATTGGGTCTAGAATTTGATGTCAAGGTCTGATTCATGTTTAATCTCTTAAAAAATTAAAGTTTCCTCAAGTTCCAAAGAACTAAGATATAACTCAGATAATGACTTGACCTCAAAGAGCTTTGAAGGATCAAAGAGTATGTTGGCTAAACAGGTTTCAGACTTAGATCTAACCAATGACAATTCAAATTTTAGATCAAATGGTATATCTTCGAGAGATATTAATTTAGTACGTAGTGAAGTATATCTTACCAATGGGGTTGGACCTGACTGAACCTCTGTAGCTTGATATCTATGCTTCTGGAAAAGCTTCTATGGATCTTCAATTGGATCAACTCAATAAGGATTGGGATTTTCTTTGGTATATCTTCTCGAAGCACAGCTCTAAAATCTTGGTACTGCAATTATCCAGACATATTTTTTGAAACTTAATCCTAACATCCAAAGGATCAAATTCCAATGATTCTTGTCTTACAACCAGGGAAAATAAAACTTTCGTTCCCTGGAAACGATGCCATTCGACCCCTGAGGTTGGGGGAAGTTGTTTTGAGATCTATAACTTGCACTTTTTGACTCATTTCACAGGTTGTATGTTGTTGCACTGATCCAAGACTCTAGTGTAATTAGTATTTGGCATGAAATCAATGAAATACTTGCAGCTATTTCTTTGGGATACCTGTGGTATAGAAATTTTAGCACAATTTCTTCTTATGTTACATGTGTATGAATGTTTTGTCTTCATGATCCATTTCATCTCTATTATATGATTATTTTCAAGTTAATAAGAAGAATACATATCTCATACTCTGTTTTGGGAAAATATTCATAATTTTTTCATCTTCTTTAGTTTAGAAATAATACATGCCTTGCCTTCCTCCTTCTAGAAACTTAGCTGTCTGAACCATCTCACCTTGAAAACCTAAAGTGTTAGCCTTCCAACCTACCTTGCCCCGTTGAATCTCTAAAACCATAATCTTATCTTCCTTGACCTAGCCTCTTTGACCTAATTCACCCATCCAACAAACCAATTCAAACAAACAAGCCCTTGTACTCATACCTAGCCTAAAACCCTAATTCATCTAGCCCACTTGGCTATGAATTTGTGGAGAGAGCCCTCTCTGGTTTGGTAGGGCTAGTTACCAAGATAAATTATTGGTCTGTGGTTACCATTGTTTGGAATCTTTCTCAGCCTTAGAGATCTGGTGGAGTGATAACAATTATGATAGACATTGCTCGAGGAAATATTTTATGTTATGATGGCTAGTGCCTATTTGGAAACAACACCCAAATAAGTATGGTCATCAAGTGTCTTCTGCATGTAATATGGACATCATTTATTTCTCATATATATATTAACCCAAATGCTTGCCACAAATTTGTTGACATGTGAGAGCCAATGGTGTACCTTCCAGCTAATACTCCACCAATGTCTATACATGAAGCATCACATTCAATCACAAAAGGTTTTGTAAAGTCTCGTAGGGCCAATATTGGAGTAGAGAAAATGACCTATTTGAGAGCTAGGAAAGTCTGTTAAGTTGATCCAGTCCAAAGAAATGATTTTTTTCCTAAGAATATTAGTGAAGGGTCAGGAAATGCATCCATAATTACTCAAATTTTTGATAGTAGCTCGTGAGACCCAAGAATCCCCTCAAAATCTCCAAATTTTTTGGTTGTGTCCAATATTTCATTGCTTGAATATTTTTCCAGCCAACCCTCAGTCCTTCATCACCCAAAATGTTTCCCAAATACTCTACTTCTTCCATGACAAAGGAAAACTTGGATAGTTTTACAAATAGTTTATAATCTTGGAGTAGTTACAATACCCAGTCAACATGTTGAAGGTGAGTGTCCAGTGTTATGTTTTAGATAATAATGTTGTCAAGAATGACCAGGACATATTTTTTGAGATATGGTTTCATAAGGTGGTTCATGAGGCTATGAAAAGTGGATGAGGAATTATAGAGACTAAATGGCATGAACAAGAATTCATAATGGCATCCCTGGGTTCAGAAGGTTTTCTTGGGAATGTCAACTTTCTTCATCCGTATTTGGTGATAGCCCAAGTGGCGGTCCAACTTCGTAATATTTTTTGCAAAATACAGTTTATCAAGAATATCATTAACTACTGGGATATTAAACTTTTCATTGATAGTGAGCTTGTTAAGGGCCATAAATTCTGGACACATATGTCATGAACCATGACCACTGGAGATGAATAAGGGTTGGTGATGGGAAAAATAACACTGAATTTGAGGAGTTCCTTGATGATATTTTTCAGTTTCATTCTGTTTTTCAAAAGGATATCGATAGGGGTGTAAATTTGGCGGCTTGGTACCTGAAGGAAAGGAATTATATGATCAAGTTCACCCATAGAGGGTGGGAGCTCCTTAGGTTTGTCAAAGACCCGTTGGTGGTAATATAATACTTGTTGGCTATCAAGATTAACGTGAGGAGGAGTGGATCAATGGAATGGATGGCATTAAATTGTGCTACTATCTCACGATGGCCCTTTTTTAAAATCTTCTCAATTCGATGCAAGATAATGATAGTAGGTGTACATCCCTGGATTCCCTGTAGTGTATGGGTGACATCATTCTTCTTAAAGATCATATATAACTCCTAGAATTCCATTTTCATAGGGTCGTATGTGTGAAGCCATTCAACATTAAGGACAGTATCAGAACCTCCCATTTTAATGGAAATCATGTGGTTTTTATGTTGATAATCACCCATTTGGAGCTTAATATTTTCACAATGTCCTTCACATTTCATGGCCCTCCCCCCATCAGCAATAAGTAGTTGGAAATTAGATATTTCCCTGAAAAAATAATGAACATCTTCTTCTACTCTCTTATGGAAAAATTTATGCATGTTTCCACTATCAATCGGCACCAATATTGACTAATGTTTAATAAAACCTCAGATTTTGAGATCTTGAGGAGAAGAAATGTTTTCTAAGGAATGGAATGAGATCATTGTCTCATCGAGAATAGTTCTAGTATCAATGTCAGAGGTTGT
This sequence comes from Pinus albicaulis, assembly GCA_034641835.2. Taxonomy (NCBI): domain Eukaryota; kingdom Viridiplantae; phylum Streptophyta; class Pinopsida; order Pinales; family Pinaceae; genus Pinus; species Pinus albicaulis. Next base: position 69,378,820 of record CM076576.1, read on the forward strand.
TAGGGGTTCACCCTCTTCCTCGTTAGGCACTTCATTAGATAGAGCTTCATCGGTAGAGCTATTTTCAGTAGGTCGATTTGAAAGAATTTTGGTTCCTTGCATTTATGTCCCAGGGAGAATTTGTCTTCACAATAGTAGAAGAGTCCTTGTTTCTTTATTTCAGACATTTCTGTCAGTGGAACCATTTGAATCTTAAGTGTTTGGGTGGGGCCCATAGTCGGGGTGGGACATGCCCATGCGACAAAATTTGAATGATTGGACTAGGAATTTAAAGTGACTTCTACCTCTAAGGCCTTGTTGCATGATTCCAACCAAATTGTTGGGTGATGCATTCAAACATGGGCTTGGATGGCTTCCTTTAGGACACTAATGAAATATTCCGAGTAAAATGAATCTCCTGGTCCTTTAGGTCGGATGGTCAATTGTTAAAAGGTTTCAATGTAGTCTGATATTGTAACTGTTTACTTGAATTTCGTGAGATGACCTAGAAAGTGTGATTCCTAATCAAAGCAGTCACAAATGGATTTTGAGAAAATGTTCCAAGTTGGCCTCCTTGGATATGATTTATGATGCCACAACCACTAGTTCCATCACTCTTGGTCCAAATAAAGAGCTACCACCTGTAGATTAGTGTCATTATCCCAGAAATTTTTAAGGTGGAAATATTTTTCTATTTGTGCCATCCATACTGCTCAGCTAGAGACATCAAATTTGTATATGTCCAACTTGGGTGTCTAGTGGCTCAAATATTGGTGACCTCCATGGACATGAATGTGATGGATGGGTTCTCCTTCCACGTGTGCATCAACATTGTATTCTTCCCTGATGGGTTTGTGAGGCATCCTCAAGGCTTCCAATACTTCTGTGAGTTTGTTGTTAAAGGATGTGTGAAAGTCATTGAATGTTTCCTTGACGGCTTTGATTTTCTCTGCAACCATAACTTGAGACCTGGTACCATGCATAAATGATCTCCACTAAAATTTTGAACTTAATTAAGAGTAGTATGGTTGCAAATATGTAAAGATCAAGAGTCTAGTGATGTGGGTCATGTGAAGTCGCATCAGGAAAAAAAATTGGGGCCAAATTAAAATTTGGGGCTGACAGGTGAATGGTACCACTACGATCATCTTTTAATCCTAAATATTATGAGCTAGGTCTCTTGCAAGCATCTCGTGATCACCCCAACATTTTTTTTTCTTTACTCTAAAAGCATTTTTACTCCCAGTTGATCAATACTACGGTGGTAAAAATCCAAAATGCTTGATACTGCCAAATATCTTGCGAAAATAAGGGTTGAACTACAATAGAAGAAACCCCAAGGTCTTGGAACTACAAAATGTGTTATGACAATTTGATCTATACTATGGCATCCAAAACCCTCACTACACAAAGAGTTTGATTTGTGCTATGAAAATCCTAACTGTTGAATTTGATTTGTATGGCAACGAAAAAACCACAATTTTTTGATCTAATATGTACAATGTCATCTGAACCCCAACTATTGGTTCTTATCTAGAACAAAAGGTAGGGGGTGATATTGAGATAGCTAAGGGAACTATGGTCACATAGGAGTGTTAGGTGCTACATATCACGATATGTGTAAGGGTCCAAAAATCGTACTCCACCTAATATTTCAGAGTGCTAACTAAGGAGGATCGACCGTACCCTTACTCATACTACCCAACTACCCTATTGTACATGCAAGTCATCTCTTTGAGTGTTGTTCTTAGTGTATTGTAGCAGCAATATGAATGAAAAATTATCTAAGGTTAGTTTTATATTTACCCTATGGGAGGCTCCAGATATACCCAAGGTT